>JARYGA010023641.1:0-121691 GCA_030545235.1 Helianthus tuberosus | reverse complement strand
GGGAACCCACTTCGCACGAACCAGAACAGTCCAGGTTGCACGACCTGGTGCCAGGTCGCACGAACTGATCAGTTCGCACGAACTGGTCAGTTCAGAACTGCTTCCCGTTTCTCTCAAACAACGTGTCTTGGTTTATCTATTCTATTACACGACTCGATACAAGACGAAGTCAACAGACATATGCACTAACAAACTCCCCCTTGGATGTTGACTAGTCTTCAGTCTTGATCGTCTTCTCACTCTTTCCAAAGTATCTTTCTCTGTAAGCATCCTTCAATCTCTATCTTTCAATCTTCAGACTCCACTTTGCTGACAGACTCCCCCTTAAGTTGTTCCGGGATCGCAATCTGACATAGCACTCATTCTAAGATCGTGTCCTGGCTCAAACTCTGCTCAGGATTAGACACGGTGATCTGCACAAATCTCTACCCAAAAGTAAATTTCACAATTTGAAAATTTAACAAATTTAGAAATCACTTGTAGAAATCATTCAACATCAACAATAGTTATATCAAGTTCAAATTAATGACCTTGATTAACTAGCACTAAAATCAGCTTTAACTTCATTATTAAGTTCAAACACACTCTCCCAACCCACTGTTGTTCATCATGTTCAGCACTCGGAATTTTGAAAATCAGCTTTTCAACATCAGTTGTCGAAAATAAGATGAAATAAAATCTTTTTGATTTTTCAAAATTTTATGCTAAAACACATTCTTTTTGGGTTTTTTTTAAGATTTTCAGTGTGTTAAAATGCAATAAAAAATTATTTACAGACAATATTTTTGTGAGTTTGTGTAAGAGGATCATATCAGTTTTTTAGACAAATCACTAGCACCGTTGAGCTTTAAACACTTTAAGTTCTAAACGATTCACTTAGATTGTCAGTATACTGATCCACTTAAATTTTCACACAAAGTTCAACTGTTTCAAGATACGAGAATTAGTGTTTTAAGGACTTAAACTTATTCGCGTGTACCACCTCAGAATATACTCCCGTATCCAGACTCCTATATTCAGTCTTACAGGTGAATGTACAATAATGATATCTGTAAATGGGTAATGCGAGGCCATGAGAGCTCAGTTTAGAACTTCCGTTCAGGCAAAGAGATGATGGCTCGACTTTTAGGTGTGTCTCGTTTGGGGATCTTTTCTTCAACAGCACATGATTAACATTTTTCAACGTTTCATCATTTTTTATGCTGAGGGTGGGCTTTATGATTAAAGCAGTGCAGAGTATTATACGAGGACTAGGCTATTGCTCTCGCAAAATAAGAAGTCCTGGTATAATACCCCAGATATCATCACGCACAAAGACCTAGTATGTCAGAAATAGAAAGCCCTTCAAACAAGATTTCAGGGGTTACCTATATATCCGAGAGATGTTCCCCACGAGATAAGTAAGTATTTGATATTTAGGTTTATATCTCGAGAACAATCTACTAAGCGTGTAAAAACCTACTGGCATATCATCAGTGAGACCGTTTATCACATTTTATCTTTCCAATTCTTTAGCGTACTGTGATTGTCTACTGATGTACTATCATTTCCTCTTTTTCACAACAAAACTCATTTTTTGATTTTTCGATGTTTTTGGTTTTTAGATTTTATCATGTTTTTTGATTTTTCAAATTTTAAAAATTTCTAAATTTTTTACTCCCACTAAAATCAAAAATATGTTTCAATTTTTTGATTTTCAAGGAAAATTTGAAAATAAACGCAATAAACTGTACAAATAAAATGACAAACTGATGTGAATTGCTTCAATTCTCCATTCTTTTGGCTTAAATAATCAGAACTCCCCCTGACAACAAACTATTGTTCCATTATGATTTCAAAACACTTAAGTTTTTTTTTTGGGTATAGGGTTACCCCGGTAAAATTTTATAAAATAATCAATAAGTACACAGGTGTGCCTGACAAAGCATACATAGCTAGTCTTGGCATACCAAGACTAGGAAAACCAGAAACAAACAGACCAGAAAACAACACAACCAGTTTAAGCACCAAACACAACCTAAAAAAACAACCACAACAATTAAACACTAACTAAGCATCCTCCAATAGAACTGCCTCAGCCCGGGTCCTCATCCAGTGCCCTTGACGGGATCTGCCACTTCTTCTGCACTTTGTTGTGATCCACATGCCCTTGGTACTTGAAGCCCATCAACCGAAGCCGAACAGAATCTTTAATTTTCTCGGTCACCTGAATGGCCGAACATTCTAATTGAGAGAATAACCGGTTTTTTCGTCCTTGCCAAATAAAATAAACCGAAGCCGCTAATACCAATTTGCACACAATTTGCTCCAATCTCTTTGAATTCGAGTACTGCTCCATCCATTCCAAAACAGAATTCCAAGAATCGCTAACATAAGCCATATCTACCATTGACTTAATATTCATCCAGACCTGCAAAGCAAACTTACACGAGAAAAATAGATGGTCTCTCGAGTCACGGTCATGCTGACATAGGGGACAACACATCAATCTTAAGTTTGTTTCACTACCCGCTTCCCAAACTTTCAACCGATCTTGCGTCTTCAGCTTATTCTTGATCACTAGCCATAACTGAAAGGAATGCCTCGGGATACATTGACTGAATCAAACCATACTAGCCCAACTAATAGGAGTGTTACCAATCGAATGGTATGCCACACTTCCAAAGAACTATAATGCCGCTCATTACCCTCCAAATATTTCCACACCGTGCGATCATGTAATTGTGTACTAGGCTGATCAATTGTGAAGCCAATTAAAACTGGGTAGGTATCATACCAAGCTTGAGGCCATTTCCATTGACCATTCTCATCTAATAAATCTTCCACTGAAGATTGGAGATTGAAGCCCGCATTTGCAATGTGTCTCGGAGTTATAAAAGCCCTAAGGGGGCTCAGGTGACACCAGTTATCGCTCCAAGCATTTGTTTGCATTCCACTCCGAATAACTTTCCAAATGAATAGCCGAACAATATTGCGAATGGATAATAGCTTCCTCCACCCCCAACTCATGCTACCCCTACATTGGACATCCCAGAAATTCTGATTCTTAATTTATGAGCATAAATCCACTGCACCCATAGGGACTTTCTTCTCACAAGGATACTCCAAATGTGATTAGTGATAAGGGCTCTATTCACTTCCCCAATTCGCCGAATGCCTAAGTCGCCCTCCATCTTAGGAAGACAAATATCATTCCATGCCACTTTGGCTTTTACCTTTCCAACGCTGCCAGCATTCCAAAGAAATCGGCGTATCCGCTTCTCCAGCTCATTGATAACACGCGCCGGTATAACGAAAACTGAAGCCCAATATATATGCATGGCTGAGAGGACTGAGTTGATAAGCTGCAATCTACCCGCAAAAGATAACGTTTTTGTCATCCAATTGTTAACTTTCTTATCCATTCGGTCCACTAAATGTTTGCAATCCCCAGCGCTTAACTTTGATGTGATCAACGGCACTCCTAAGTATCGAACAGGCAAGTAACCTTCCTGAAATGGCATATCATTAAGAATTTCCTGTTTGACCTGGTGAGGGACATTACAAAAAAAAACCGTGCTTTTGGTAGGACTCGGTACAAGACCCGACATACTCGTGAAACCCTCCAACGCGACTTTGATCTTTCTAACCGAACGGATACTCCCATGAACAAAAATAAAGAGGTCATCAGCAAAGGATACATTTATTATTCTTTGTTTCATACAATGAGCGTGATACTTAAATGAAGAAACACTTAAGTTTGTTTTAAAACACTTAAGTTTGTTTTAAACAAAATGGTTTTTCCAGAAAATTAGTTTTGTTGATTTCACACATCATGGGGTTTAATTCATCATTTTGTTCTTTCCACAGCTTTTGAATGAATCCCTTTTTTAAACCACTTGTAAAATCTAACACTTGTAGGTTTTTCACAAAAACAGTTTTTAAGAATGATGCCGATTCATGCTCCACGATTACCAACTTGGGAGCTCCGGCAAGTCAGGATTTTACTTTTTAAAAAACCTCACCCATGCCTGATCAATCATGGGTGAACCATCCTCATTTGGTTTAACAATTTTGGATTCATAAAATTCTTTCACTCCCTTCACCTTTCCATCAGCCATCTTTCCAAAAATATGTAGCACTTTACTATTAAATGCCTTTTCAGCATCAAATTCTTCCTTATCAGAGAAGAATTGATCTGAAATCTCAATCTTATCAACTTTTGATTTCCAGTTTCTGTTTGACAATGGTGGAAAATTTTCATCATCCATTGTTGGAACGGAATTCTCATCATTTAGCACAACAGATGGCTCCTCTAACTTTGACGAGCCAGATTCATTGCCATAAACAACCTCTGATTTCTTAGCAATCCATTTTTGTTTGTTTAAATTGGCTCTTCTTTTGTAAAAATGTTTCAAACTTTCACCAACTTCGAAAGTCGAATTTTTGAACTCCTTAAATTTCTCTGTTGGTTGTTCCTTTTTATCAACACATTTTTCTTTCAAATTTGAGTTAGAAGAAACTCCCTGTTTTGTGTTGGTGGACTTTGGGCAATTCCAAGCAATATGTCCAACCTCTTGACATTTGAAACAGGTTCTTCTTTCAACTCTCGGTTCAGATTCCTTCAACACATTCTTTTGCTTTTCGGCAAGAAACTCCTTGTTTGACTGTTTCCAGAAAGGTTTATCCTTCTCTTCTTCTGAACTTGCTCCTCAAACAAATATAGTTTTTGGTTTATAAATTTTCTCATTTTTATGATTTTCAGGTGGAATAAAACCTAATCCTTTCTTTTTGAAATTACTATTATGGTTTGGTTTCTTTCGATAACCAGAACGGTAACCCTTTTTCTTGTTCAATCTTTGTTGAACTCTTGAAGTGTATTTTTTAGGTTTTTCAGTAAGATTTACATCTTTTATTTCAGAAATATTAATTTCTGTTAATTTGAAAACCTTGTTAATCATTTCAATTTTAACACCTCTTATTGGAAATTCTTCATCAGAATATAATTTGTCGGAATCTTTCAAAGTATATACTACTTTGAATGTTTCGTCATTCAAATTATTTTTTGACATCAGAAAATCTTTATTGTAAACCCGTTTGACCGGTGAACCCGAGCTTTTGTCTGATGAACTCGAATTTTCAGATTTAGACTCTGACTTTGATTCTTCATCTTTATCCAACACCTAATCAACCACTTTCTTAATTAACTCGGACTCATGATCAGTGTCAGACGCTGTGAAGGTGACATCAATATCATCTGGCAATCCATCGATAGACTCGGATTTCAGATTCAGATTGAGTGCTTCAGCCACCTTTTCAAAGTCTCGAGGGGGTATAGCCATCCCACATTGGATTTGGTACTCTGTTATACTTCAAACCAGTTTTCTTACCAGAATTTTCTTCATCATCTGCAAACTTATGAGCTGCCACGGTAGGATAAATGCGATCAATAACATAATCTGAACTTTGATAACTTCGAAGTAAATTGTTCACTCTTTCTGTTTCGATCGTCATTGCTGCCAATTCTTGTTTCATCCCTGCATTAATCTCAATGTATTTGTTGATTGCAGTTTGCTTTTGAAGAACTGTTGCTTTCAGAAGATTCTTCAACTGAATATCCTCATCACAAGCTCCATTGTACAAATTTACTTTGCTTCTTAGGAGATCATATGATTCCTTTATGCTTCTCACATTATGCAATAAATTCTCTTTGAGCTACTCCAATTCAGCAAGCTTTGTATCTTTTTCAGCTCAATCGTTGCAAGGTTTTAAACACTTAGTACAAGGTTTTTCAACCTCTACAATCTTTTCCACTTCAACAATTTTTTCAACTTCAACTATTTTCTCCACCACCTTTTCAATCACAATCGGTTCTTTATCAAATTCTATCTTCACTTCATTCTTTTCAACCTCGACCTTCTCTGTTGTTTTTTCTTCAACTTTTGCCTTATCAGCTTCCATCTAAACTTTAGTCTGTTCTTCAGCAACCCTTCTTGCTTCCATTTCTCTCTTCAGTTTAGCAACCCTTTTCTCTTTCAACATCTCGATTTTATCTGCAAAAAACAAATTAAAACTATAAGAATCCAATTGTTTGCTAACTTTATTAATATACTCTTCCTCATCATCAGTGTCTGCATCACTTCCTAATGACTTAAAAATCGGTTGTCTTCTCGGATTGTTCTTAGATTTGATTGATTCTTCTTCAAACATTCGAGCAACAAATGCTTTAGAAACTGAAGGTCTAGAAGGATCATAATCATCCCAATTGAAATCTTTCAGAATCCTTTCATCTTCTTGGTCTAACAAACCATAACAAGCTTTACCCTTTGATTCTTCAATAGTACGTGAGTGTGAAGATTGTTGTTGATATGGTTGTTGAGCAACCTGATGATAAATTGATTTTCTATGATAATCGTTGTTTCCGAAAGGATCTTGTCTTCCGGTTGCTTCTCTGTTTGTACACTCTCATTTAAAATGACTTTTTTCTCGGCAACGAAAACAAGTAACTTTCGATTTGTCAAAACCTAGCTGAGAGGTAGCAGCATCACGAAGATCATCTCTTCCTGTGATCTGTTTGAACTTTTCTGCTCTTCTCAAAACACTTGCTAAACACCACTTGATGTCCATCAACTCAAGTTCTTCAGAATCAATCTGGTCATAATCCTCTTTAGTAAGCATTGGATTTCCGTTTCGTCCAGCGACTAAGCTTTCATACGATTCTAACACAGTGACAAGAGATGCCATGTGTTGCTTCGCAATATCTGGAGAAAATTTTTGACCATTTTGAATATTTAATGTAACATTGCATTGCATTGCAATACTTGACCGGTAACATTTGTTGAACTTTGTTATCTAGAACTCGGTGTTGAGAAATTTGGTTCAAAACTTGTATAAGACGAAGAATATCCACTGCTCTGATTTGTATTATTTGCATTTATACCGGAAGTACCATCAGCACTGAACGCAGTCTGAATCTTTGGACTCGGAGTGGTTTCAACTTTGCCTCCTCTATAGTATAGACTAACATCTTGTTGAGCTCTTAGACTTCTCATCGTAGCAGTTTTTCGAATTGCTAGCTCATGTTCTTCCAACTTCTGGATAAACTTACTCAAATTCATATCTTCAAATTTTCGGTTATGCTTTAAAATCAACAGATATATTCCCCATTTATTCTGTGGTAACGCATCGGCTAGCTTATTAACCCATTCATCATCTTCTTTCTTGATGTCCAATCTTTTCATTTCCATGACAAGATGACAATATCTCTCAATAATCGTTCTTGTTGTTTCACCTTCAAAAGCTGTAAACATATCAAACGATTTTTTTAGTAATGCACGTTTATTTTTTATCATATCAGCACTACCCTCAAACTTTTTAATCAACGCTTTCCAGATTGATCTAGCAGTTCCCTTATGTTGAAGCAAAACAAAAATATCTTCTTTTACCGCTTGTTGGAGAATGCTAATCATCATCTTTTCACTGGTGTATCTTAATTTTTCATCCGGTGTAAATTGACTTAATGGTTTTTCATTTTCAAGATCATCTTTCGGTAAAGTATAATCTTTCTCTAACGAAACCCATGCATCAAACTTATTTGCTTGCCCCCAGTTTTCAAAACGATCTTGCCATCCTTTAAAGTCCTCAATGTACATAAGCTTTGGAGGCTTTTGGAAAGTTCCCATTTCATTCTCGATACCAACAGTCTCAGCAACGGTAACTGGAGCAGCTGGGGCAGTAGCAAAAGCATTGTAAAATTCGTTTTCCATGTTTTGGTACGAAAAATTTCACAAACACAATGTTCAAACGAGCTGAAGTCAAACGATCTGGTACTTCACACGAACTGATCAAACTTATACGATCGGATAATTGTTTCCAAGCGATCTGATTGTTTCACACGACCTGACACCTCGTACGACCTGATATGATGTCAATCCGTCTGACCTGACTCAATTCCAAGTGACCTGGAGTCACTTCGCACGATCTGAATGATTTCAAAAGATCTGGATTCACTCCGTACGACCTGAGTTCAATCCGTGCGACCTGAGCTCAATTTCACACGACCTGATCTGGTTTCAAACGACCTGGTTCAGAATCCAAGTGACCTGAACCTAGTTCAAACGATCTGGAGACTTTTCTGATCAAACCTTGCGACTTGGCTCAAAATTCGAACGATCTGAACCAAGAATTCATCATTTTGTCAATTTTTATCAGTTTTTAGGTTGAATTAGGTCCTGATTTGTTCAAGGATTGTTTAAAACTCAATTTTACGTGTTATATGTGAAATTCAGATCATTTTAGCTGTGAAAACGTTCTGATTTTGAAGAAAATGTGTAGAAGAATGAGTAGAAATGAGAAGAAATCAGATTAATCGGTGAAAACAAGCTGAAATGGTAAGAACTCTTCCTCCTGAGCTCTGATACCACTTGTAGGATCGAAGGTTCGACCTAATGAGTCGATTAGAAGAGTTCTAAACCAAACCAAAGGCAGAATTCAATGATTTGGACATGTTTGCAGCTTGATTAACACTTAGAATCACTTTAACTGTCGATTGTATTGATTTGATAGTGATTACAGATCGTTCGACACTTCGGCAGCACTTCGTCTACGGAATCAGAATATTCCAAATGAAGAACCAAGACTCACTATATAAAGGGAACACACTTCGCACGAACCAGAACAGTCCAGGTCGCACGATTTGGTACCAGGTCGCACGAACTGATCAGTTCGCACGAACTGGTCAGTTCAGACCTGTTTCCCGTTTCTCTCAAACAACGTGTCTTGGTTTATCAATTCTATTACACGACTCGATACAAGGCGAAGTCAACAGACATATGCACTAATAGTATAGGTGATCCTCATTCTGGTAATGATCTATTCTTAGTTTGTCAAATCTTTTTAATTCATTTTACCACAAGGAGAAGGATCCTGGATCCTTTATCCTTTTCTCACTAAGTTCTGAGTTTTGCAGAAGATTGATGTATCCTTGACAAAGGATCAAGTATCCACAGAAGTCTCCTAAGTTTTATGGGCTTGTCCCTAGTTTTTTGGGTTTATCCCCAGTTTTGGGTTTATCCCCAGTTTTGGGCTTGTCCCCAGTTTAAGGTATCCACTACCTTCGCCAGTAGCGCACGATGATCCTAGTGCAGTTCAAGACAATGGGACCAGTACCCGCTTTAGGGGCTGACAATTTCATTGTACTGGTTGTATTCAGGATCCTAAGTATAATGGTAGACGTACCATACATCCGTTCCTAAGGTTTCTAACGTTTTCACGTTAGCTAAGGTTTTGGCATTTTCATGTCACTAAGTTTGGATAGTCGCCAGTGAGGGCCATACTCCAGTTTACACAAGATCCTTTGGGCTTTTCCCTAGTTTTTTGGGCTTGTCCCCAGTTTATTGGGCTTGTCCCCAGATTGTTGGGCTTGTCCCCAGTTGCTAACTCTTCTTTTATATTGGCTTAGTCCCAAGTTATGTTATGTTTCAGGTTTCCAAAGCTAAACAGTTAAGGATCCTGGATCCTAACCTTTTACTAAGGTTTGTCTTTTGGTTATCTTGATTGTAAGTATTAAAGATTTAGGATCCTAACTTGTATTCTCAGGTATGATCCTTATTTACCTTCACTTTATTCTTGATTTATTTAAGTTACCCTTACACTTTGACAACAGGATATATGATCCTAAAATTATGCCACTTTTTGAACTTTTCGATTATAGGATATTTGATCCTTGATCATATCCTAAAATTTTTGACATAATCTAATATTCTTTTGTTCTTAACTTGTAAATTCAACGAAATTGTATCATAACAGTTGAAAGGTAAATATACACATAATTAACAACACAAGATAAGCCAAAAGATTAAACTTTTATTTATTTAGCAAAAGATCAACCCTTTAAAGGTTGTCTAAATTACCTACCCTAAGCATCTACCAGCAATACGTGGCCCGTCCGCTGGGGTAGGTAAAGGTTGTCCATGATAATAAGTTCTAAGTAATGCAGGAATAGAAAGACGGCAGGATAACAATGGCAGTGATCCTACCTATTGTTCGAAGGACCAGTGATCCTTAAACCTAAAACTATTGTTCAAGTACAGACCATTGTTTTAAAACACCATCAACCAAAAAAAAACCTTACATCATAAAAAATGGGCTCCGGCCATGTCTCTAAATTTCCATCATCGCCCATTTGTGCAGCTTAAACCTTCATTGCGTCATCCCCACCAGCTGCTCCTTCTGCTTGATCCTTCAGCCCACTGCCACCAGCCTCGATTGCCAGAGTCTCCTCAACCTCTTCCTCATCATCCAGCTCCGCAAGCTTCTTCTTCCAGGCCTCTTGGTCCCAGGCAGTCCTGTCAAAGTTAGGATCCTCAGCCTCCTTTGCCATTTGAAGCTTGATCTTGAGCATGACGATTGTAGCAGAGAGCTTGGCACCTTCCATCACTTCCGCCTTCTCCTGCTTAGCTTTAATTTGGGCCAGGACCAACTCCCTCTTCGCCAGGTTGACATCATTCTCGAGAGAGGCAATTTTTTGGTCCTTTGCCAGGAACATCTTCTGGAATTCCAGATGTTTTTGCTCGGCCTCTTCAGCATGTGAATCCAGGAGCATCTGGATCTCAACAAATTTCTGCAAAAGAGAAACACATGTTAGGATCCGTTATCCTTAGTATTGGAAGATCAGACTTAAGGATCCGGGATCCTTACCTGAGAGACGTATTCTTCAAACTGGTGTTGAATGAGAGGCAGGCCTTCAAGAGCTTCAGCAGCTTTCCTTTTCTTGGCACCTTTGCCACGTGTGCTCATGCTTTTGGGGTTCGGAACGCTGGGACTGGCAGCAAGTTGCTTCTTGATGGATTTTGAGGCAGCAAACGCATCAAGGTCACTAACACTGAACCTAGAGGCAGACTTTGAGGATTTTCCAGAGCCTACAAATGCAAAACACAGATAAGTATTCTTGTTTTATTTTCATTTAAACATTTAATCATATACAAATTGGAATACTTACTTGACATGGTGAAGGAACCGGAGGATACTTCTTGCGAATCCTTTGCTTTGACTTGGAACGTTCTAACAGCAGGGTCAAGGTTCCAGAAGGCAACAAACCTTTCCTTTGTTGCAGGTGTTTCTTGGATGAAAGAGAGTGAGATAGCTGCAAAAACAGAAAGAAGGATCAGTTATCCTTAAAAGAGAAAAAGTCCTATTATGATCCTTGTCTAAGGATCCCATATCCTACCGTGGGTGATCCACTTTTTAGGAAGGTTTTTCCCATCTGGGATTGAATCCCTCCTCACAAAGAAGAAATGGCTCTTCCAGTGGGTGTCCTTTTTAGTGGTTTTGAGGATTGGATGAGGATCACCAGGTTTGTGTTTGAACAGAAAGCGGTGTGAACCATGGCTAACAAGGTTGTACAGTTGACTTAACTCGGACATCCCTATTTCTATGCCCTCCTGCTCAATGATGTTCTCTATGGTATAAAGAACTCTCCACATCATTGGCATGGCCTGAATGTAGCACATGCCTGTGAGTGCGAAGAAAGATTATGTGAAGGCAGGGAAAGGATAAGAGAATCCTATCAGAAAAGGGGTGGCTGGAAAGGAGACCCAAGTGTCAGAAATGCAATCACTCTTCATTCGAAGAGTCAAAGGATTGGAAAACAGTTTTCGTCGGAAAACAATGGTGAATCCGGTCAATTTCTGGATCAGTTAAGCAGCAGAGCTCCAACGAAGGATTTTTGGTGACGCCTTGGCTCTTCAGGGGATTATCCTTTTTAGGATCCTTAGTAGGTGAGGATCAGAGAACCATTTTCGCCATGGATGTTCGAGAACAGAGGATCAGAATAAGAAAATATAGAGAGAAGGAAGAAGAGAGATACATGTTCAATCTCTGGATGGTGATTTAAAGGAGAGTAAGGCTCGAATTTAAATGCAAATCGATCCTTATCTCTAACCTATATATAATGATGATTCTGCAGGTAGTCTTATCGCTGACGTCATATTGGTAACGGCTAGTTCGGATATAACGGTAATATTTACGATAGTTGGTTCATTGGAGATAAGGCAGAAAATATGACTCATATAGTTACAATTAATTCCTCATATTTTGGGGGCAATTGTTAGGGATGGATATTCTAATTTATGGATCACGGATCCTCAAGTGCAGCCAGGATCACGGATCCTCAGTTCTTTTTGAATTAAGGATCCTCAGAAGACATTGCAGGTTTAAGGATCCAGGATCCTCATTGTTATCCTAACACTAACGGTTGTTTCCACTATGTTTGAACTTGTTTTACAGGAGTATTCGAATGGGACTTGGTATTGCCGAGATTCTAGGGGAATATGCTCCATTATTCTGCACGTGCATGGCTTGTATGACCGTTATGGAAGTCGTGGGAAGCTAGCATGATTTGCGGATTGTTTGTTATTTAGATTATTTCCATTTTTATAAGGGGGTAACAAGCTTGATAGTTAGAACAATTAGCAACACACACACACTTTCGAAAACTATCTGCAACTCATTGGCGATTACATACATTTTGCACACTAGTGATCCATGTAACAAGCCTGTTATCATCCCAATTTGTAACCTTTACTTGTTTAAAATAGTTGGTGATCGGTAGTTTCCATCACCCGATGTTTTTTATGCCGGAGATCATACAATGATCAAGGGCTTTTTCCTCGTATAAATCCACGTGTCACACGTTCATTTCATTCATACATTTGTCCATTAATTCAAGCATCACACCTCACAAAATCGGATTTGGTTGTATTATCCTTGTGTGATTTTTGACCAAAACAGTAACGGCTAGTTCGGATATAACGGCTATATTTACGATAGTTGGTTCGTTGGAGATAAGGCAGAAAATGTGACTCATATAGTTACAATTAATTCCTCACATATTGGGGGCAATTGTTAGGGATGGATTTTCTAATAATTGGATCACGGATCCTCAAGTGCAGCCAGGATCACGGATCCTCAGTTCTTTTTTAATTAAGGATCCTCAGAAGACGTTGCAGGTTTAAGGATCCAGGATCTTCATTGTTATCCTAACACTAACGGTTGTTTCCACTATGTTTGAACTTGTTTTACAGGAGTATTCAAATGGGACTTGGTATTGCCGAGATTCTAGGGGAATATGCTCCATTATTCTGCACGTGCATGGCTTGTATGACCGTTATGGAAGTCATGGGAAGCTAGCATGATTTGCGGATTGTTTGTTATTTAGATTATTTCCATTTTTAAAAGGGGATAACAAGCTTGATAGTTAGGGGCTGTTTGGCTAAGCTTATTTTTTTTTACTTATTTGCTTATTTGAAAAGCAAATAAGTCATAATGGAATGACTTATTTACTTATTCCTCTCACATAATAAGGTAACCCAAACACCTTTTAACTTTTCAAAAATTAAATAAGTAAATAAGTCACCAAAATAAGCTTAGCCAATCAGCCCCTTAGAACAATTAGCAACACACACACTCACGAAAACTCTCTGCAACTCATTGGCGATTACATACATTTTGCACATTAGTGATCCTTTTTTGGGTAAAGGGTTTTACCCCGGTGATTATATTACGAGACCAGAAAAAACAAGTGGAGTAGAAAAACCTACACCAGTTCTCTTATGTGACATGCCACCATAAGAGTAAATAGAAGCACAAAGCAAAACCACCTAGCAACTAGGACAATAACAATACATCTTAGTTATCTATGTATGCTTCCAACGGGTACAACTTCCAATCTTCTAGGATACTTCTAACATTAGGCTTATCCTTGTACTTGAAAGTTTGAAGCTTCATCCTCACCATGCTTATAATGACGCTTGTAATTTGTTCCGGTGGTCGAAGCTGATTATTAAAGAATCTTGAGTTTCTCTCCTGCCAAATAAAGTAAGCTGTCGCCTTAATAGTAAGTTTAGCAATTACCGAATTCAGCGATTTTGAAGTAGCTCTCGGTATTAACCATCTCATAATATCTTCCTATTTGCCTTGCACATTTTTAATACATGTTGTCTCCTTTATGGCATCCCAAACCTGAGTAGAGTATGCACATTCGAAAAACAAATGATCATGCGAATCCATCCCCTTCTGGCACAACAAACAACACATCATATTCATTGAACCGGAAGTACTACAATTCCATCTTCTAATTTTGTCTTGCGTCCAAAGTTTCCTTCGATAAATCAACCAGCAATGAAAGGAGTGTCTAGGAATGTTACATCCGGACCAGACCACTTTAGACCGAACAGCAACAACTCCTCAAGAACCTATAGACCACATTAGTGATCCTTGTAACAAGCTTGTTATCATCCCGATTTATAACCTTTACTTGTTTAATATAGTTGGTGATCGGTAGTTTCCATCACCCGAGGTTTTTTGTGCCGGAGATCATACATTGATTAAGGGCTTTTTCCTCGTATAAATCCACGTGTCACACGTTCATTTCATTCATACATTTGTCCATTAATTCAAGCATCACACCTCACAAAACCGGATTTGGTTGTATTATCCTTGTATGTTTTTTGGCCAAAACAATAACCTAGGAATTTACCAGCTTTGACTCCAAAATGGCATTTGGAAGGATTCAGTTTCATGTTGTATCTATCAAGGATATTAAATGCTTCTTCCAAATCCTTGAGGTGATCTTCAGCTCTTTTGGACTTAACCACCATGTCGTCTATGTAGACTTCCATTGTGTGTTCAATCTGTTCTTAAACATCATATTCACTAGCCTTTGATAAGTAGCACCTACATTCCTTAGTCCAAAGGGCATAGCAATATAACAATAGATACCAGTGGGGGGGTTCATAAAAGCTATATCCTCTTGGTCAGATGATTCCATCTGAATTTGTTGGAATCCAGACGAAGCATCCATAAAAGTCAACAACTCATGACCGACTGTAGCATCCACCATAGAGTCAATGTAGGGTAAAGGGAAAGGATCCTTGGGACATGCTTTGTTTAAATCAGTAAAGTCAACGCATTCCCTCCACTTTCCATTCTTTTTCTGAATAACAACCACATTGGCTAACCATCTTGGATACTTTACCTCTCTAATCATACCTGCCTTAAGCAATTTGTCTACCTCCTCTTGGATAATGGCATTTCTTTCAAGTGCAAACTTTCTCCTTTTCTGATGTATTGGCTTAAAGGACCTGTCAATACCAAGTTTGTGAGTAATAACATCTTTGGAAATACCTGTGATGTCTTCATATTTCCAAGCAAAGGTAGATTTTCTTCTTTTTAGGAAGGATATTAAATCCTGCTCGATAGTGTCAAGGATCCCGGATCCTATAAGAATCTTGGATTCAAGATCCTCAAGGTTCATCAGAACATCCTTGACGTCTTGCTCTCTTGCCTCCAGGACATCCCTTGGAGGATACTTTAATTACTATGCCTCCCTAGGTCTTGAGGCTGGTTTCATTGATGAAGTGTAACAATTCTTGGCCTCTTGCTGATCACTTTCTATCTTCACCACACCCCATAGAGTAGGGAGTGTCACACACTGATGATATGTTGACGGGACTGCTTTCATATCGTGTTTCCATGGCCTGCCAAGGATAACATTACAGCAAGATAAGCAATCAATGACACACAATTTTTTAGCAGAATTTACTCCCTCTATATAAATAGGAAGTTTGATGTCCCCCAATGTATTCTTGGTCTCTCCACTGAATCCCACAAGGACAGATGATCTCAAAACGATATCGGATTCAGGAATGTTCATTCTTTTAAGGACATCTAACTGGATGATGTTCACTGAGCTTCCCCTATCAATGAGAATCATGCGAACAAAATGGTTAGAGATAAATAATGTAATAACTAGACCATCATGATGAGGATCCTGTATATCCACACGGTCATCCTCATTAAAGGATATGATTTTCTCCTGGGTAAGGATGGAAGTTCGAATAGGTCTGTCCCCATTCTCCATCTTTGTCTCCTTTGCATGCCTCTTAGCTGACGAAAATGAAGTACCACAGATATCAGAGCCACCAGAGATGAAATGGATAATTTGAGCATCAGCTGGTGGATGAGGAGCCTTTTCAGGAATTTTCTCAGAATCTTGGATCCTTGGTTTCTTCCTTCCAAGTAACTCCTTCAAGTATCCTTTGCTTAAAAGGTAACTGATCTCCTTCCTTAGTGCTATGCATTCATCTGTGAGATGACCAAAGTCTTCATGATAAGCACACCACTTCGATTTGTCTTTGGTAGCAGCTGGCTTGTCACTTTTCCTCAGCCATCTAGCCTTGTCACCTAAGTTCTGCATAGCAAGGATTAGTTCAGTATTATCAGCAGCAAAACAATATTCAGAAATAGGAGGATAATCCTCATCATCTTCCTCTTGTTCCACAGCGTGCACATTCTGATTGTCAGACTTAGTGTATGACTTGGATTTATTATTCCTGAAATAGGATCTTTGTTTATCTTTCTTTGAGGATCCTGATATTCTCTCCTAGATCCTTTTGTAATCCTCTAAACGGATGAATCTAAGGGACCTGTTCCTTACCTCATCTAGGTTCCTGCAAGGTGTCATAACAAGATCATCATAGCATTGTGAATCCTTAAGTAAACCCATTTTAAAAGCTTCAACAGCTGTAGCAATATCTAAGTTAGGAATTTCTAACGATTCTCTACTGAATTTAGTTATGTAATCCCTTAATGATTCATTATGACCTTGGGTGACCCTGTATAAATCACTAATTAACCGTTCAAATCTCCTACTACATGAAAATTGACTGTTGAACAAGTTAACCAAATTAGAAAATAAGGTAATTGAATAAGGAGAAAGACTTAGCAGCCATTTCAGAGCTAATCCAGTTAACGTGGATCCGAAACCCTTGCAAATACAACTTCTTTTAACCTTTCCGGAATGGGATTGATCTCCATTCTCTCCCTGTATTGTGCTACATGTTCTTCTGGATCAGTTGTACCATCATAGAGCTTCATATTTGATGTTTGAAATCTCTTTGGTATCTCCGCATTACATATAGGTAGTGCAAAGCGAGACACCTTGTGACTCCCATCCGGAATCTCAGGAATGGGTTTAAGCACTCCTGGGACACTGGATATCATATCCTTGAGTTTTTGCAACTCCTTTGCCATAGCCTGGTTGATCCCTGGTTCCTGCACAAGACCATGGTTAGTATTATAAGATGTGTTGAAAGTGTTACCTCCTGACTGGTTCGAGGTTGGGATTCCAGATTTGAATCCAAATTGATGCAACTCTGGTGTAATCGTGGGACCAGACGAAGCAATAGTCTGCATGGGAATGAAGACTCCCACATGATTCTCAGAACTTCTGGGTTGTTGACTCCCTAAGGATCCTTGATCCTGGAAGATATTGGATCCAGGATACATTGGAGCTGAAGGTCTCGGAGGACATTCCATGGATACTTAGACTTGCGATGAGGATCCTTGATGCTGAGGGTAGGATCCTTGAACTGACAATGTCCCTATGTATCCTCCCAAACTAGAGAAGGATCCTTGATGCTGGAAGGAGGATCCTTGAGGCTGAAGAGAGGATCCTGAAGGCTGGAAGTAGGATCCTTGAGCCTGTGTCATAGCCAATGATCCATACTGCATACTTGATGATCCTCCATGATACTGGACATCTGATGCCTTAGAATGTTGAATGGTTGTTAGTGGAATAGTGAAATCCAAAAATCTGGGCATCAATGGAGAGTGATCCTCCGCTGATCTCTTCAATTTCTTGATCTCATCAATTTCATGATGGATCCTGTCGTTGGTTTCGTCCTGTTGTTGCATGTAATTCTTCATCTGCAAAATCAAAGAATAGTAGGAGCAGAAGAAACAACAATAGATGCTTTTGTGAAAACAGGGGTTGTCTTCTTCGCTGCATTCTCAGCATTCTTCTGGGATCCAGAAGAAATAGGAGGCAAAGGTGGAATGCCCTATGATGAGGTGATCGCCAACACGGAGCTTGAAGTGTTTTTCCCTTGAGAAGCCATGTGGTTGAATGTTATGAATGAAAATGAACGAAATGAACAGAATTTTCAAAGATGAAGCACCGATTGGCCCACGGTGGGCGCTAAACTGTTTTGGTCAAAAATCACACAAGGATAATGTAATCAAATCTGATTTTTGTGAGGTTGGATGCTTGGTTAAATGAACAAATGTATGAACAACAATTGAATGAAAATGGCAATGAACACAAGGATTTATACGAGGAAAAAGCCCTTGATCAATGAATGATCTCCGGCATAAAAAACCATGAATAGTGAAAACTATCACTATCAACTATATTAAACAATAAAGGTTACAACTTTGGATGAGAACAAACTTAATACAATGATTTCTAGTGTGTTTGTGTGTGTATTCGCCAATAAGTTTCAAAGAGTTCGAATAGTGCAGTTGTGTTCCTAAAAATAGCTTGTTATCCCCTTTTAGAATAGAAAATATTATGATAACTAACTATCCGAAAATTATGCATGCTATCCACGATCACCACAATGGTCATCATCCCATGCATGTGCCATAATAAAGAGCATATTCCCCTAGAATCTCGGTTGGAATAAGTCTCCTTCGAAATACCCCTGCAAAACAAGCCAAAAGGTGATGGAAACAATCGTTAGTTCTAGAATATCAAAGTGGATCCTGGATCCTTAGTCTTCCTGCACCATTTCTTGAGGATCCTTGATCCAGGTTGAACTGAGGATCCGTGATCCATAATCACCGAAATTCTATCCCTAACACTGTTTAAAAGGTAAACGACATAAAAGCTCATACAAGTCCATTGAAGAGTCCAAAACAACCCAGTGTTTACAATTGTTGCACATGGACTTGTTTGGCCTTGTAAAAATCATGAGTTTGAAAAAGAAAAGAAATTGTCTTGTTATTGTTGATGATTTTTCAAGGTTTACATGGACTTACTTTTTACACTCCAAAGATAAGACCGCAGGTATTTTTCAAGACTTTGTTGAACAAGTTAAAAAGCAATTTGACTTGCCAGTAAAAATCTTTAGGAGTGACAATGGAACAGAGTTTAGAAACAATGAGGTGGATGAGTTCTGTGTGTCAAAAGGGATTGTAAGGCAGTACAACATCCCAAGAACACCAGAACAAAATGGGGTGGTTGAAAGTAAAAACATAACTTTGATAGAAGTTGCCAGAACAATGCTTGCAGATTCAGGTACACCACAATCATTCCCTCAAGATCATGGAATTGACATTGTGATTCCACAATACAAAGTCACTTCCACCACCAGAGAAGCAGATGTTCAAAACAGCTACCAAAACTCTGCCATTGCTACATCAACAGTTGTTGGTCAAACCTCTGCCACATCATCAAGTTCAACCTCTGTTGACAAACGTCCATCATCTGTGGACAAAAGTCAACATTGTGCCACACCCATTCCTCCTATTCCTCCACCTCTATCCCTAAAAGATGTTGGCTCTTCAAAATTGCCAACAGATGTTAGCTCAAATGATTCACATACGCAGCCTTCACCTCTCAATGCCATTGTTCCATATAAGAGGGATCTAATCTTCCTTAAATCTCATCCACTAGACCAAGTTATTGGCAACATCAGTGAAGGGGTTCTAACAAGAAGTCAATCCTAAAACATCTGTCTTTTTGCTGGCTTGCTATCACTCATCCAACCAGTCAAGTACCAAGAGGAACTGAAAGACAACGGTTGGGTAGAAGCTATGCAAGAGGAGCTCCAACAGTTTAAAAGATAACAAGTATGGGAACTTGTACCACTGCCAAAGGATGTATGTCCAATTAGCACAAAGTGAGTCTTCAAAAACAAAACTGATGAAAGGGGCATTGTTGTCAAAAGCAAAGCCAGGTTAGTGGTTCAAGTCTTTAGACAAGAAGAGGGCATAGATTATGATGAAACCTTTGCTCCTGTAGCAAGACTTGAGGCCATCAGATTGTTCTTAGCATTTGCTGTCAACCACAACATTAAGGTGTACCAAATGGATATAAAATGTGCATTTCTGTATGGAAATATTCAAGAAGAGGTATATGTTTGCCAACCTCCTTGTTTTGAAGATGCCATTTATCATGATCATGTCTAGAAGCTCAACAAAGCTTTATATGGCTTGAAACAAGCACCTAGAGCCTAGCATGAAACTCTTTCCACTTTTCTTATTTCCATAGGCTTTACAAGAGGTAAAATTGACAAAACACTATTTTTAAAATGGAAAGGAAAAGATTTGATGATTGTCCAAATTTATGTTGATGACATCATATTTGGATCCACATGTACCTCCATGTGTGAAGAGTTTAGAAAACTCATGACAACAGAGTTTGAGATGATTGCCATGGGTGAACTCCAATGCTTTCTTGGTCTCCAAGTTAAGCAGTTGCAAAATGGAACATTCATTCATCAAAGCAAATATGTAAAAGAACTTTTAACAAAATTTGAGATGAATGATTGTAAACCATGTAGTACACCCATGGCAACCACAAAGCTGGTCACTACTGATGAAAAATATGACTTGGTTGATCAAACATTGTATAGAAGCATGATTGGGTCTTTATTGTACCTAACTGCATCTAGGCCAGACATCATGTTTGCAACATGTGTTTGTGCAAGATTCCAGTCAGCACCTAGGAAGTCTAATCTCATTGCTGTAAAAAGAATATTCAGATACATAAAAGGTGCTACCACACTTGGTATCTAGTATCCTGCTAATGAGAATATCAAGCTTTCAGGTTTTTCAGATAGTGATTTTGTGACAACTGTCAATTTTTCGTGTATCCGTACAATAATTAAACAGTAAATTGTAACTTAATGACTGTGCCTAATTTGAATTAATGACATGAATGATTTCTGATTATTGCCATATACATACAAGTGCACTACATGTTGCATAATTATTTATCATTATTGCATGCAACACAATATGATTCCATTAGTGCATGAAGCAAAGTTAGCACAATTATCAGACAAACTAGAAGTACTGACGGGAGTTCAGTACTCATGCATACATGATGTTAAGACACAGAATGAGCCCGAAACCAAGAATTACACTAGTATAGTGTGCAGGAAAGTAAGGATCATAAAACTGCATTCCTAGTGATAGTTTAAGTGCCGGAAAGTGCCTAAAACTCACAAAAACTGCAGAATTCTGCATATTTCAGCAAAAATCAGCATTCTAACACAAAAATATAATGCAGAATTATACTTTAATGGTCCAAAATACCTTCCTAGGTATCGGGAATCAGAACTGTCACAAAGGGGAACGTAAAGCACACTAAACTGCATGATTTAGCACCTTAATGAACCAGTAACCAACCGAACAACTAGACACTACCCGACACACCAAATTTTCACTAGAAGCACTGTTTTATCATTTCCGAGCTAGTTATGGTCACCGAACATCATAACATGTCTTATAACCATATAACACTTATAACACTAAACGTTACACTTAGAAATCAACTAACTTAGTTAACTTACCATTACATTTCAACTATACCCCCCCCCCTCATTTCACGGTCACCAAGGGTGGACCCACCCTTGATTTTGTTTCAATTTTTTATTAGATTTGTTTGATACTTTAGGAGCATATTATCCATGAGTTTATAAAATGTTGGGGATTTGTTGTTAAATACCACAAGTAACACCATTCTCTCACATTACAACTTCAAACAACTTCACCCTTCTCTCCCTTCTCCCTTGCTCATGGTCGTAACCCACCACCCACACTCCCACCATTTTCATTTCTTTTTCATACAATCCAAGTTGATTCTAACGTGCAAGAAGCTAACTTAAGGAGCTTGGAGCCATTGGAGCTTGAAGGATCACTCCCTAGAACTTTTATCCACCTTGTTCATCATCATTTTCATCTTTGATTCTTCCCTAGCCCTTGTGCTAGTAGTAAGACTCTTATAACTTGATTTTACTTCTCTTTTTGTTGGTTAAAAGATTATGTAAGTGGTTAATCATGAAGATCATAAAGAAACAAGAAGATAATCTTTCACATAAAGCTTAAAAACATAAGAATCTATGTTGATTTAGTGTATGTATGATACTTGATGATTGATTTCTTGTGATTATGATGTTGATCATCATAAGAAGCTTGCTAGATTGTTATTAAATACATGATCTAGCAAGTGAGAGGATGAATCTTGTGAAAAACAAAATGATCATCCTTTATGTTCCACATGAACTTGAAAATGAAGTTGATTTTGTGTATGATGAAGTTTGATACATGTCATAAGTCTTGTAAATGGATGATTACAAAACTAATTTTCTCAAGAAACCAAGGTTATTTACAAGATTTACATAATCATGATTTTTAAAGAAACTAATCATGTTCTTAGTGTTAAATCAAGGCTAGAAACATGCTTGTAACAAGAAAAATACAAAAGAATTATTTTTAGAAAAATCATCCTACAAGTTGTAAAGGACTAAATTTTACAAGAATGTGATTTATAAACAAATAACCATATTTTTAAGGGTAACTAAACCTATTAAATAACATACTAAGTTACTACAAGTTTTTACAAAATTTCAAGTTCATGATGTAGTGTAAATTGCATGATTTTGGCTTATGGTAAGTCTTGATGGAATGGTTGATGATTGAGGATGATTTTAAAAGAAAATGATATGCTTTTAAAGCATGGAAACCTCCATTTTAAAGGGGAAACTATGGCAAAATATTTGTAGAATTTAAACACTTAGAAAACTATTTTTAAACAAGTGTTTATAAGTAAATTTTAATCATGGTTTTTAATGTAAAATTTGCCATAATTTTTGTTATAGAAATTACAAATATTGGAGGTTGATTTTTGATAAATAAAAGTGACTAAGTATATATTTAGAAAAATATATATTTAGTGTCACACCCCGACCACGTATAACATACAAAGCGTGGCGGAAACATCGGAGAGTGTTGCAACAGAATTAATTGTTTCATAACCATGGCATACAAAGTTGTATTTTATTTATAAACAAAGGTGTTACATTGTTTCAAACAGGAAATTAAAGAGTTCAGAACATAATTAAACATAGTCTATCTTCTTTTAAAGTCTCTAAGGCACATGTCCGCCCTAGTATCATGATCAACATCCTATGGAAAAGCACCTGAAAACACATGTGAAAATAGGTACGTCAGCATAAAAATGCCTGTGAGATACATAGGTTTTGTGAAAATAGGATTCATGACTTATGTTTAAGGAAAATGTTTAGTCATGAACCTTGTAATTTGCTTTGTCATGTAAATCATTTGAAAACAATAAGATCAGATGATATGTATAAGTAAATGTCAGGTTAAACAAATAACCATGTAAAAATGTGTTTGTATAAGATAAGTTGTTTGTAAATCAATGTCTTGTGAAAAGTATATTATTTGTATAAAATGTTCTATGTCTCAATATTGAAATGATTCAAATAACGTTACGACATGTAATACCATACAAACACTTATATATAGGAAGTACCAGCGGCGTATCCACCATGCTTGTATCATATTACACACGCATCATTACTTAATCACTTAATCAAACCATACCAACCAATGTAAGAAGTCTATGTTTAAACCAATTATCAAATGTATTGAATAATATGTCAAAGTGTTCATGTCAAGATGTAAATCATGTAGTGTGAAACAATTGTCAAACATGTTATGTGTCAAATGTAAACCATGTCAAATGTCAATGTCAAATATCCATGTCAAATGTCTATGTCAAATATCCATGTCAAATGTCTTTGTCAAATGTCTTTGTCAAATGTCTTTGTGTAAAATGTCTATGTCAAAATGTCATGTATGGCAAGTGAAATGTCTCAACTAAACCATATGCACAAAAACAAAATGTTGAAGTAAAACATGGTTTAAATCAATCTTATGTCTTTGTGGAAAAATGCATGCAAATATTTAATATGAACATTTATGCGGTATTGTGAAAATGCATACATCCAAGCCTTGTGACTGTGGTGATAAACCCTTTAAACAAATTAAAGGTCTATCTGTCTTATATCATCGAATTCGGTCATTCCTTTCATCCCCTTTCCATGGGATGTCCGGAACGGGAGTTGTCAATTCCTATGGTACCACTACCTACTAACGAACGGCGTAGCTAATGTTAATGAATGTATTGTCCCATGTAAACAAACCAAATGTCATACCAAAATGTAAGCATGTGAAAACAATGCACTAAGTATGTAATCAAATGAACATACATAGCGTGAAATGTCATGTAAAACGATGTACTAAGTAATGCACATAATGGGCACACCTAGCAGGAAATGTCATGTAAAACAAATGTACTAAGTAATGCACACAATGGGCACACCTAGCAGGAAATGTCATGTAAAACAATGTACTAAGTAATGCACACAATGGGCACACCTAGCATAAGATGAAATGAAATCATGTACTATAATGTACTAACGAACATAGCATGTATATGATGTGAAAACAGGAAAGCTTGTAAGTAACAAGTAGGCACATGTGTTTCACCCCAAAACAGTTTGGAAAACAGTAAAAGAGGGGTCTATGTACTCACTTGAGATTGCTCAGTTGTATAAAGATAACCACCAAGTAATGTTATAGATCTCGGAATCAAACGGCACCTAATATAGGTAACTATGTTAATAAACCGGACCTAAATCGGAAGATTGGGTAGCATGAGGGTTTGTAAACCAAACGAGTATGGAGACTCGTGTAATATGGTTCAACAAAGCCTACATACTAATTGAAACCTAACATAATTGTTTACGACCCATTACGACCCGTTTAGGTAGCTTATGCTACTTTAACGCGTCGTTCGCGTGAAACGCGTTCGGACCGCCTAACTAGCCCTATGACAAGTGTTATATGCCTAAACATGTTACATAATCAGTTATGTGACAAAGGTTTAGGTTACATATGCTTAATTACCAATTATACATGAAAAGGGTATTCTGGTAATTTACCTAAGGCATATAAACTACCTATTATACAACTACTTAAACGATGTGACCATAGGGTATAACCTCGGAAGGTTATTCCCTACCTACTATGGTCACCTAATGTGTTTGGTCGGATCCTAATGATCGACCAAATGGGTCGGGTTCGAGGTATAAGCGATTTATTAGATCGCTTACCCTACGACCCTAGACAACGTGGTAATCAGTAGGC
This sequence comes from Helianthus tuberosus, assembly GCA_030545235.1. NCBI lineage: Eukaryota > Viridiplantae > Streptophyta > Magnoliopsida > Asterales > Asteraceae > Helianthus > Helianthus tuberosus. The sequence goes on along the minus strand of JARYGA010023641.1, from coordinate 96,629 downwards.
ATAGTCCCAAGGGACTATGACCATCGTGATTACAATCACGTTGCGAAGTTCAAACGAACTTCGCATTGACCATTACTGGTCAACGCTGAAAGTCAAACAAAGTTTGACTTTCTGACTCGAAAAGCAGTAAAATAAGGAAAAGAACGAAAGAATACTTACGAAGGGTCCCCGAATGCTAAACTCGATTCAAAAATCTCAGGTATGAAACAAATGTTTCAACTTAGAGTTTCTCAAATCAAATTTCTTGTAAGTTTAGCAATGGGGGTGTTGGGGTATTTATAGTATTCGGTCCACCGTTAAGATCGTTTGATGGAAAACGTGCCATGATCCAACCCGTACACTTGTCGGAAACTCATGGTAGCTAAAAATGGTTCTTATCCGCTGACTAGACATGTGAGAATGTGTGGTGGAGGATTAATCAGCTGAAAATCTGATGTTTAAAACATTGAATCTGGTCAGATCATGCACTCGCGTAGCGCGACGGGTAGGCCCTTAGGGCTCGCGCTACGCTACTGCCTCCCAGTTCCAGAATTGTTTCAAAAGTGACAGGTTTAGTCCCTGCAGCCCGTTTAAGTGATTTTCGATGCGTTTGAACCCCGTTAACCTCATTTCAAGGCTCTAAAATGAAGTTAAAGTATAGGGAACTCAAAACATGCTCAAAAATATCTCAGATGTCGGTTCGTTTGGCCGTACGATCGCGATGTTCGCTTAATTACGACGGAATGCGCATAAGCGCGAAAAACGATCCAAATGACGCGACGAATGGATTTTTCTTAAGGCGAACAATAAAATATAATATAGTCAGGTTCACATAAATTTTTGGATGTCCGGATGTATCCAGAACGTAAGTTATGCGCGAAAATGCAAACTTGTGCACTTTTTGACACTTTTAGTCCCTGAATGACCCAAAAGTTTATTTTAGCACACCGAACCCCTCAAAGCCTATTTCTAAGCTATGTAAAGGATATTTAAGGTGTGTTTAACTTATGGTTATGTTCCGGAATGTTCGTTACAGTTCAAATTGACATACTTTCGCAGTTTGTCATATTTAGTCCCTGTAAGCGAATTAACTTGTTTTTGCCATACCAAAGCCTTCAAAACTTATTTCTAAGTTATGTAAAGGTTATTTAAGGTATGTTGAGTATATGTTGATGTTCCGGAGTATTTCTCGCATTAAACTGAGTACGTTTACGCACTAGTTTGCGTATAACTCTCCAGAAAGTGATGTAGAGTTTGGAATTGAACAAAAGTCAAAACATGGAAAATGTAAAACACAATCAAACAAACTTTGGGATCAAATAACATTGTTTTATTGATAATAGAACTGTTCATAGTGATTACAAGCACAATTGTTACATTTAGAAGTCACAATTGATGTGCTACTTGTATATTATGTGTATTAGTTATATTATTTTAGGACTTGAAAATAATATAACTTACCAAAATACCAAAAATTGTAAACAAAATAATACCAAAATTCCAAGAAAATAAATATATAATTATTACCCGAATATTGGACAAACCGGACAAGGACTATGGACTAAATATATATATTCCGGAATTAAATTCATATAAATGAGTTAAACGGTATTTTGGAAACAAAAGAACGGAAAATATGATTTTTACAAGTATTACAAGATATATCATATTTTACCAAGTAGAAAATATATTATTTTGGAGTGGAGAAAAATATATATATTTTCTTGAACAATTAGAAGATGTACTATTTTTGAAGAAAATATATATTTTCTTAAACAACTAAGAATATATTATTTTAGGTGAAAAATGGATTTATAAATATTTTCTAAGTAATCTTGAAGAAACATTATTTTTGAGGATTATATGGAAGAATAATTATTTTTGCCAAGAAAGATTTATAGATAATTTTCTATAAAGGTTTTCTTAAAATGCATATATTTTAAGAATATAAATTGGTGAATTTTTATTTGAATAAAAATATTATTCCGGAGAATTAAATACAAGATTTAGTATAAAATACTTAATAAATAATAGAAAATACGTATTCTCGTACGTACAAATACACATCGGAATACGCCACCAATACTTGGCAAAATACACAAGTCTAGAAATACACAAGTACAAGTACACCCATACTTGGGAAAATATACATGTATAAATACATAATATACCAAGTTACAATATATTAGTTTAACAAATATTCCAATAATTGATAAAAATAATTTAAGTTAAAATATTATTATTTTAACCAATAATTGTATACTTTGGAATAATATAATGTACATCAAGACGTAACTCAAAGTATGATTAAGTCATAACACATAAGACTAGGAGTCGTTACACGACCTAGCCGTCTAATAAACCATAGCACGTGTGTAGATAGTTGCACGACTTCAGGACAGGGCCTTTGAGTTACACCAGATAGCAGGACGCAAGATTGTGAGTTCATGTCCCCCTTTTTTCTTTTAACTGTTTTCAGCTTTATAACTTCGGGGGTGAAATACATGTTACAATTGTTCACAAACGTTTACAAATGGTATGGTTAGCTAAGGAATGAGCTGTTAGATCATGTGAATGGGTAGGCGCACACTTAAGACTATTAATCCTCGTATAAGGACCGAGGGACATGAGTGATAGATCTATTTGGGTGTTGCGAGCCCCACCCCTGGGCCTGAAGTGGCTGAAGGTGGTGACTATGTCTTCCAGCCGGAAGCCCAGTACAAAATCTGCTAGGTTTGAGCCTTCCTACGTCGTTGCACACATATTAATGAACTTGCAAATCATTAATTGATCTGTTCATAGACGCCTTCATACCGGTTTACAAAGTCATATTTTCAAATGTTTACAAGGTTATCCGTGCACACATACAGAAACACATGAACTCGCTCAACTTTTGTTGATGTTTTCAAACTACATGTATTTCAGGAAATTGATATGGATCTGGCGGGCGTTCAAAGTTTCAAGATGCGTTTACAAGAAGTGATGTCATCCTGTTTTGAAGGGTTTGAATTATGTATCTTATCTTTGATAAGTTACATGAATCAAAGCCTTGTTTTATTTATGTCTTTTGCTAAAGTCCTTTATGGAACTTAAAACATTTGGTTGGTTGTATGTTAAACTTGAAGTCTTGGTTGGTACTAAAACAATGTGGTTTGTATTATTTTGAAACTTATTAATGGATGAACATCATGGTTTCCATCATATAGTTGTTTGTTATAATTGAATGCAATGATATTAAGCAAGTCACACATAATACACTTTCACAAAAGTCAGGGTGTGACAGTTTGGTATCAAAGCTTCGATTGTAGTGAACTAGGATTCCTTCTCGAATCAGTAGGACTTCTCGAATCAGTAGGACTCTCTCATGAAAATATTTTTACAAAATATTTTTCATTGCATTTCCAAAATGCCAAGATCCATGGAACAAACATTTTACAAAGGAAATAGAAGAAACACGAACAAAGATACAGTCGATGGTTTAGTTTGCATGGGGTAGACTTGATAAGTTAGAAAAGTCTCACGTAGGAATGATGTGAATACATGTTAAAGTGATGCCTGTCTTTCCTCACATACACCGAGTGATAGTGGTTAACATATGTACACATGCCATGATTATTATGTTACAAGTACCTATGTCGTCATCAGAGAGCGTATTGTCCGACGACCATGATCCCATGGCAGTAGTTTCCGACGATGAGGTTGTGCCAGAGCCAGAGATCTTCACGTCAGATTCAGAGAGTGACCCGGAGATGATGTCTGACGACGAGGACGAATTTCAACCCTTCGCTTTACCGGACTTTGGAGATGACGCACCTATTGCTAATGGCATTCCTATTGATGATGCTTTTGCTTTCCCCGCTCCTATCCAGGACCATCTCATCATCGGTCACCTCGATGGTGAGCATATTGTTGCTCCCATCCTGGATGTTGTTCCTTTAGTGGTCAATCCCCTAGAGGATTGGCCCTTCGATGATCTTTTTGATGATGATGTTGAATTGTTTTTGGGCGATCCCCCAGTAGATGCTCAGGGTGATGGGGAGGTTGACGATGTGGTTGTGCTAGAGATACCTCCTCCTGCTATACCTGTTATTCAGATATCTTCCGATTCTAGCTTGCATTCTGTTGCAGACTCCTTTGGGTCTGTAACTTTGTCACACCCCCAAAATACCACATGCGGAAACCCCCGCGAGGCGTGTGACGTACCAGGATCTAGCCACCAATCACATTGAACTCATAGTAATATTTCAAATAAAAACTTGCATTAATTAAAATAAAGTGTTACAAAATATTTATTAAACATGACATGTTCAACGTAAGCCATTAGATGTGTCTCGTGATTCCATGTATCTCGACCCATGACCACTCCAACATCCCAGACAACAAGTTCCAATGATATATACCTATAGACCTGCAAGCATGCAAAAAAGTGTATCAGACAACGCTGGTGAGTTCACAGTTTTGTTTACCGATAATCGTGTTGCATGTTTTACTGTCAAAAGTTTAGTTCAGTTTAAAAGCAATTCCAAAAACAATGTTGATAATAACTCGATACCGTACAAGATGGCTCCAGATTATTTGCCTGTCCCCAATGCCCCTATCAAAGCATTGGTCATGATTTAAGGTAATTAGTTCACGCCCGTCCTCCCCGATACGGTGTGAGGGTTGTCACACCCTGGCTTTGCGGAAGCGTGGTTATTTTTGGTGTGACTTCTTAATACCATAGCTTAACCATAACAAGCTATATGAAATAAAAACCATGCAAGATCATCCATTTAATTAGGTTTTATAAACCAAATACAACGACATTGTTTTAACAAACACGAACATCAACATGACATAAACACAGTTTAAGGACTGTGACTTGTCCAGGAAAGAGTCACATTCCCCAAACCCGGATGACCTCGTAACTAGTGCAGCGGAAAACGTGTCATACCGCGCCAGATCCTTTAATTCCCTGAAATACATGTAAGTTGAAAAATCAACAATAATGTTGAGCGAGTTCATGTGTTTAGTAAGTGCGCGCGAATAAACCTTTATAATCATTGCAAGTATGAATGTTTTGTAAACTCTGGTATAAAAGCAAATAAGGAAACATATCAGTTAATGTGTAACCACATGGTCCAACCTGCGGGCGCATGGGAGGGGATAGGACAAGGTCACCACATGGTCCAACCTGTGGGCGCATGGGTGGTGTTACGACAAGGTCACCACATGGTCAAACCTGCGGGCGCATGGGTGGTGTTAAGACAAGGTCACCACATGGTCCAACCTGCGGGCGCATGGGTGGTGTAAAGACACGGTCACCACATGGTCCAACCTGCGGGCGCATGGGTGGTGCTTCTTAGGCTCAAATAGGCCTATCACTCGTATCCCTCGATCGTACTACGAGGACTAATGTTCTTAAGGTTTCACCTACCCAATCACATAACCTAACCGTTCCTTCCTTAGCTGACCATACCATGTATAAAGTACTTGTAATCAAAGTAACATGTATTTCACCCCCGTAGTTTAGAAAACTGAAAACAGTTAAGAGAAAAGGGGGACATGAACTCACAGTGGTGCGTCTCTACCAAGTATGCCTCCAAATCAATCAGCTGTGTGACGACCTACACGTACTAACTCTATTAGACGGACGGCCGTGCCTTAGCTTTATGGTTTAAGTTTTTTTGGGAAATAGTTAGGCAACTATTTCGTGTTTACATTCTGTATATACTTGGTAGTCATTTTTCCTTCCCAAGGATGGGGGATTTAATACATGTGCGTTTCGTAACATTCGGATTACATTATTAAGTCTCACTTAATATATTTTATTTCTAACTCCAAAATATAAATATTCTTCCCGAAAATATTATATTTTAATACATGTGATTTTCCCAAAATAATACTTAGTAATATTATTTTTACCCTAAAAATAATATTTATGTAGTTCACAAAATAATCATAAACACTTATACAAGTGATGTTGTGAAAAATATATACTAAGTATATTTATGTATCACGTTTTATTTTGTGAAATCCCACCTCCGGTATTTTGTAAATAAGTCGTGGCGAAACCTATAATTTGAAAACAAGTCAAATGTATTTCTAACACTTATAGTGAAAATAATTCTAAGTGTTAGGTTTTTAGAAAAATTTCGCCAGAGTTTCCTCTGTAACTGGAGGTGGCCACGCTTTCAAGCGTATCATTTTCTTTTATAAATCAAACCAACAATCTTCTTATTCAATCAAAATAATGTTTAAACCACAAACTAGTCAAAAATATGTATATAAATCGCATAAATTTCATGAACTTGTGATTTATCCAAACTATGAAGTAAATCCCATTACTTTTAGTGGATCTTTACATAAAACAATCCGATTTTGTAAAAACCTCGTTTTTAAAGAAATTCCATCTTTACAACTTCTCGTCAACATTTACAAAAATAGTTCTTTCGTCGAAACTTTGTGTTACACAAGTGTTTACACACTTGTGTGTTCTAAAAACCATTCGTGTTAGTGTAAGATCCGTCTTTAAAGTATGTTTTCTCTTGACACGAGGTCTTTTGAAAATACCACTTGTAGATCCGTAGATCTACTAGTTTTAAACACTATTTCGTAAGTAAAATCGTTTTTACACAAGTTCATGTTTAGTGTGTGGTAGAGTTTCATCATTTAACCCTTTGTTACCCTTAAACAAGCTCTATGTCATGATCCATGATCATGACTAATCCGGGTTAGACGATGATCCGAGCTACCACAACATAGATCGGCACTAAATAATCACACAAAACAAATCTTACAAGATTTACACAACCCTTGTGCTATTAACCAACATTTTTAACATTTTAGTAGACTTTAAATTTTGTTCTTACATGATCATAAATTCCAACCGTCAAAATTCTTATTAACCACTTTAGAATGGATCAAAAAGGCGTTTAGAGTCACTTACTACTAGCTCGAGGCTAGGGAAGAAACTAGACGAAAAACGAGTGGTTAAAAGCGTTGAGGTGAGGTCCTTGCGATTCCGTGAACACCGGGCTTCCTTATGTGTAATCCTCCTCACTTGAATGTATATAAAATAATAAGGTTGAAACTAGAAAATGGATGGATGGATGTGAAGGCCGAACACCAAACAGGAGAGAAAGAATAATTTTTTTTTTTAAGTGTCTTTGAATGAGATGTTATCCTTTAGGCACTCTTATAAACAACCCTTTTACTAATAACCATTGTGTATAATGTCTATAAGATATTAGACATCTTCAAATAAAAAAATCAAAATAGTATGGTGGGTGTTCCCTTGGGGGGGAACCGATTGGTCATGGGGGTGAGGTTATGGTTCAATTTCTACTTGTTAGTTAGTGTTTAGTTTGGGATATTAGTTAGTTAAATTAGGAGGTTAATTTATTTACTAGTGTGTAGTAAATTGTAACGGGGGTTAGGGTATTCGGGGACTCTAACTGGCTCAGAAAAAGAAAAATATTGTAAATGACAATATTTTTGTGTCCCGGGTTAAGTCCGGTTGTACGGTTGGATATTACTCCGTTAAAGCGCTAAATAATTATTTAAAGTGTCGAAAATTTTATCTTTAGTGACACAATTTATTCCCGACACTATGGAAAGTGTCAAGTAATATTTTTCCAAACTTTTTGCACTTTACTAGTTTAGATAAATGCTGAATTTTTATTTAAAGTGCTGAATTTTGTACTTTAAAGTACGTTTTAGGCACATCCGGTCATTGTAACTTATTCCTAGAGACGCAGTTCTACAACCCTTGTATCCCTACACTCACCACTAGTGTAGTAAAATATTCCTGGCTCATACAGGCCTTAGAGGCAGTGTCTGCCTGATACTGGCTTTATCAGCATGTTCAATAGGTTATCCGTTTATATTGCTACTGTGCTTTTTGTGCATCATGTTTGTCACTAAGGTTCAGCATGTAAAAATGTAGTGACGGTAAGTAAAGTATGATGCAGGTATATGCATGTATCAGAAATCAAGTAGCAGTTCATCAATAATTTCAAACAAGCACAGTAATTAAGCAGTAATTAATTATTAATTAAGTCGTACGGATACCTGGTTTAGTGAGGGTTGTCACATTCTCCCCCCGTTAAATAAATTTCGTCCCGAAATTTAAGTTCTGCTACTAGATGCAGGGTTCTTGGGAAATAAGTGGGGGTATTTCTCTTTCATCCGGCCCTCACACTCCCAGGTGTATTCAGGACCATGTCTGGCATTCCAACGAACTTTGACGAGCTTGACACTGCTCCGGCGGGTCTTGTTTACTTTCCAATCTGTAACCTCAACTGGTTCTTCAACGAAATGGAGCGTGTCGTCAACATGAATCTCGTCGATGGGAATGGCAATGGTATCTTGAATTGGACTTTTCTTCAGGTTGGATACATGAAATGTATCGTGAACTGAATGGAGTTCAGCAGGTAAGTCCAGCTTGTATGCTACTAGTCTTATTCTTTCCAAGACTCTGAAAGGACCAATGTAGCGCGGATTTAACTTTCCATGCTTTCCGAAGCGTGCCACACCCTTCCAGGGTGAAACTTTTAATAAGACCATTTCTCCAACTTGGAATTCCAAGTGTTTCCGGTTTGGATCTGCATAGGCTTTCCGTCTTTCACGAGCTGCTTCGATGCGTTTTCGAATCTGCGCAATCTTGTCTGTCGTCTCTTGGACGATTTCAGGACCAGCAAGTTGCCTATCACCTGCGTCAGCCCAGCATAGGGGTGATCGGCACTTGCGTCCGTAAAGGGCTTCAAATGGGGCGACACCAATACTGGTGTGGTAGCTGTTGTTGTACGAAAATTCGACCAAAGGCAAATTCTTATCCCAGCTACCGCCCAAATCCATAACACACGCTCTCAGCATGTCTCCCAAAGTCTGTATCGTTCACTTGCTTTGACCGTCAGTCTGCGGATGAAACGCAGTGCTCAGATTTAATTATGAGCCAAAAGCTTCTTGGAAGGATTGCCATATCCTTGACACAAACCTTCTGTCTCTATCAGAGATGATTGAGAGAGGTACTCCATGGCGCGTAACGATCTCTCTCATGTAAATTTCGGCCAACTTGCTCGTATTATCCTTCTCTCTGATAGGTAAGAAGTGTGATGACTTTGTTAATCGATCCACTATTACCCAAATAGTGTCATGGCCCCTCGGCGTTCTTGGCAACTTTGTAATAAAATCCATGGAGATTTGTTCCCATTTCCACTTGGGAATCTCAGGTTGTTGCAGAAGTCCTGAAGGCTTCTGGTATTCCGCTTTCACCTTAGCGCAAGTTAAACATTTACTCATATAAACAGCAACATCGCCTTTCATCCTAGGCCACCAATAGTAATCTTTGAGATCTTGGTACATCTTATCCGCTCCAGGGTGGATAGAGTACCGCGACTTGTGAGCTTCATCGAAAATAACCTTCCTTAAACCTCCAAACCAAGGAACCCAAATCCTTTTCTCAAAACATAACGTTCCTTCCTCGTTTGGTACCAGTAGCTTCTCCATCCCACGGAGATATTCCTCTTCAAGGTTTCCTTCCTTGAGAGCTTCTTTCTGCGTGGCACGAATGCGCAAGGAAAGATCGGTTCGGATAATCGTTGCTAAAGCCCTAACCCTTATGGGCTTGATCCTCTCCTTCCGACTTAGGGCATCGGCGACCACATTCGCCTTCCGTGGATGATACTTTATCTCGCAGTCGTAATCGTTCAGCAACTCAACCCAACGTCTTTGCCTCATATTCAGCTCCTTCTGGTTGAATATGTGTTGGAGACGCTTGTGATCTGTAAAGATTGTTCACTTTGTACCATAAAGGTAGTGTCTCCAGATCTTTAATGCAAATACCACTGCGCCAAGTTCCAAATCATGTGTGGTATAGTTCTTTTCGTGCACTTTCAGTTGACGTGATGCGTAAGCAATAACCTTTTGGCGTTGCATCAACACACAACCCAATCCTTGACGCGAGGCGTCACAGTATACCACAAAATCATCCGTACCTTCCGGTAGTGCTAGAATGGGCGCATTGCAGAGCTTATCCTTCAACAGCTGAAACGCTTCTTCCTGTTTGATTTCCCCAATCAAACTTCTTATCTTTCTGCGTGAGGAGTGTCAAAGGTTGAGCAATTTTTGAAAAATCCTCAATGAACCTTCGATAGTAGCTAGCCAAACATAAGAATTGTCGAATCTCGGTTGGCGTCTTTGGCGTTTCCCAATTCTTGATCGCTTCGATCTTGGTTGGATCCATGTGGATTCCATCTCCATTCACCACGTGTCCGAGGAATTGGACCTCACGTAGCCAAAACTCGCACTTAGAGAATTTGGCATACATCTGTTCTTTCTTTAGCAACTCCAAAATAGCTCTTAGGTGTTGCTCATGCTCAGCCTTCGTCTTTGAATAAATCAAGTTATCATCGATGAACACTATCACGAACTTATCCAAGTACGGCTTACAAACTCTATTCATCAAGTCCATAAAGACTGCAGGTGCGTTTGTCAATCCAAATGGCATAACAGGGAACTCGTAGTGTCCATAACGAGTTCTGAAGGCTGTCTTTGGGATACTCTCCTCTTGTATCCTTAACTGATGGTATCCAGATCGAAGGTCGATCTTTGAATAAAAGCTTGAACCTTGTAGTTGGTCGAATAGATCATCAATCCTTGGCAGAAGGTATCTATTCTTGATCGTCAGCTTGTTCAGCTCCCGGTAGTTGATGTTTATTTGAAAATCATTATCCTTCTTTTTGACGAGTAGAAATGGGGTTACCCCAAAAGGGAATTTTGGTCTGTTATCTTCCTTCTCTATCCATTGCTAAAACTTCTCTGTCAATCCTTGCATTTTCGAAAATGTAAGTCGCTACGATGCATCGACTACGGGCGCAGTGCCTGGAATTAAATCGACGCGGTATTCGACTAATTGTTGAGGAGACGATTCCGGCAAGTCTTCGAGGAAGACTTCGGGGTATTCTCCAATCACAGGGATATCTTCGAGTTTTGGTTCTTCGGCTTCTTTTTCCACGACATGAGCCAAGAATGCAACACATCCTTTGTGCGAAAATTTTTGTGTCTTCTTTGCCTGATAACCCGTAGGAGCGTATCCTGCTCCATGAGTCACAATCATTTCTCCGTTCGTCGTCGGGGCGCGGATGACAATCTCCGCCGGGTTGTTCGACAACCAGTCCATCCCAATTATCACATCGAAGCTTCCGTTAGGCTTGTTCTATCGAGAACTGGGTATCTAGGTTACTTACTACTAAAACAACTATATTTTCTGAAGCTAAAATTTGACAATACTGTCAAATAGAGCATAACATTGACTATTATGAGACGTACCGATATCCACGCTTGGATTCTATCCTCGCTGTTGAGCTTTCATCCACGTGCCTGAGTGTTCTTAGGGCAATACTTCCTGAAATGCCCCACATCACCGCAATTAAAACATGCTTGGCCACAGCCTTGATTGTCACCATCCCTGCCTTGATAGTTGTTGTCGTCGTTATTTCCTCCGCGATTTCCGTTACCATCTTGACCTCTATTTCCATGTTTAGTACCTTGCCGACACGTTTCCTTGACATGTCCCACCTTGCCACAGTTACCACATTTTCCATATCTACACCGCCCGTTATGTTGACGTCGACAGTTGTCGCACTTTGGTAGGATACCCGTGTACTCTTTTCTCTTTTTGGCCTTGTCGTCGCTACTCGACTGGGTACCCTGTTTGAAATTCGCCAACTTCCTCTTGTTGTCCCCAGATGACTCTACATGAGTCTCCTTCTTCTCCTCAGAGGTTGAAAATTTGTTCATCCTGACTGCCTCTTCTGTCAGGGCTACACTTAGATTGATGGCCTCAGTGATTGTTGCAGGCTTTGATGTCGTTACCATGCTCATGATTTGGGGTGCCAATCCCCAAATGAAACGCTCAATCCTCTTAAACTCCGGATCTACCATGTAAGGAACGATACGCGATAGAACTTGGAACTTCTCCACATACTCAGCTATTTTTGGACCTTCCATCTTCAAGTTCCAGAACTCAGTTTCTACCTTATGGCTTTCTGTTCTCGAACAATACTTTTTATGCATTAGCTCTTTCAGCTCATCCCATGATAGAGCATACGCAGCAGCCTCGCCCATTGTCTGAACCTGAAGTTTCCACCATGACAGAGCCCCATCTCGGAACAGCCCGGAAATGTACGTGACCTGATCTCTTGGGGCGCATTTGCTCGCACGCAAAACAGTGTCCGTCTTCTCAATCCAGCGTACGAAGGCTACGGCACCCCCAGTGCCGTCGAAATGTAGGGGCTGGCAGCCTAAGAACTGCTTGTAGGTGCAGCCGTTGGGTGGGTTATTTCCTGAGGTACCTCCGTTGCGCTCGGAGTGATGGGCCTCGTATTGTGCGATGACTGTAGCAATGATTCCCTGAAGTTCCGCCTCGTTGGTGGGTATGCGTACATCCCGTCTTGGAGGCATCTTCTAAATGATGATCGTATGGGTCAGGTCATAGTAAGTAAAGTGTACGTAAGGATACAACAATATCAACACATAACATCTCATGTTATAAATAAATCAATCACATAACATCTCATGTTATAAATCAATCACCCATATTGATAGCCTCTGCAATGGTTGAGGGCTTCGAGGTAGTAACCATGCCCCTGATCTGGGGTGCAAGTCCCCAAATGAATCGTTCCATCCTTTTAAACTCCGGTTTGACTAAGTAGGGGACGACCCTAGACAAGTCGTGAGATTGCTGGATGTATTCAGGAATCTCTGGTCCGTCCATTTTCAATTCCGGAACTCTACCTCACGCTTCTGGTTTCCAGCCCTAGAATTGTATTTCTTCTCCATCATTCCTTTGCTCGTCCTAGCTCAGTGTATTAGCAGTATCTTGTACCAAGGGTCTGAACCTGGAGGTTCCATTATGAGAGTGTGCCATCTAGAAATAACCCCGAGATATAGGTAACACTCGGTTGGGGCGAACAGTTACTCATTCTTAGAATGGAGTCGGTCTTTTCGGACCAACGAACAAATGCCACGACGCCCTCTGTTTCGTCGAGGTTCAAAGTCTTGCAGTTCAGGGACTGCTTATAGGTGCAGCCAGTTGGGGGGGGGGGGTTATTCCCAGTGGTGCCATTGCTGTGCTTAGAGCGGAGGGCTTTACGTCGTGCAGTTGCCTGTGAGTTGCGCTCTTGCAGCTCGGCTTCTGTCCTTGGCTGCGTACCGGTGTCTGTAACCCGTCTGGGTGGCATTCTCTTCTGTCGAAGTGGTATGAAGCGGGTTAGACAACGTTTCAATTGTCTATGAGATATATGGCACCATAAGCCATCATGCACTCACCCAATTTTACACGTAAATATACTCAATGTATGAGTGAGGTAATAGGTTCTGAGCCTTCACATAGGCTTGCCAATTTGGCTTATTCGAGGCTACAACGCCTTGGTCATTCGTGTTTAACTTATTTCCTGCTACATTGGTTTTCACTAGCTTGACCCGCAGAGTCCACCAGGATTCCTGTGCACTACAAGTCGTTATTACGTGGGCCCCCTTAATAATAAATTGTCTTGCACAGTTACCCCACATTTTCTCTCGTCCAAGCAGATGATCAATCAAGGAGCATCAGCAGGTGCATCGGCATGAACAGGGTCATGCTCCAATGCGGGGTCAGGAGCAACGTCTAGCTCAGGGGCCACAGCCGGCTCCGGATCAACAAACGTAGGGTCGACAGGGACTACAGAATCCTCCAAGGGCTGGCCTAAGTGTATGAACTCCATGTCATGGTCTGGATCAAGACCAGGTGGAAGAACAGGATTACCCTTAATATCGTGATCAAACTCAAAGCTGTGCGCGAGAACTGGTGCAGCTGATGACGCCATATCTGGGTCGGCGTCGTGTGAGTGATGTTGCTCTCCCGGTGTATGCAAAGATGCGGACGCCACAGACTCAAATGGGTCTGGGACAGGTGAATGGGCATGAGCCTCTTCTTGCAGGAGCGTCAGCAAGCAGCAGGCTATCATCAACAATAATAGGGCCTCGCCCTAAAATGGGTCCTCCTCTAATAGATCGTTATCGTCGTCAGAGACCACGTCGGGGGGCATATCAACAACGGGAGAAGCGGCAAGGGCACAGGAGCAGGGATCACCGCGAGTGGCAAATTCCCAACAAGATGGCCATCAGCAGGCTCTGCTACGACATCAGGCAGTGCAAAGGGCTGAAAGTCGTCATCGTCTGTGCCGGTAGTATCGGAAATGTACACCTCGTGCTCCGATGAAACTATGTCGTCTGATACTATGGCCATGGGATTCGTAACGTCCCTCTTTCTAGTACATGATGAAGGCATGACGTTTGTAACACAAACACACATACGTATAACAATCAACCATATAATCATATTAACATATTAGTCACCAAGTAAGCAATCAATTAATTCTCCTAGTCCCACTAGCCTCCCAGCCTCTCAGACTGCTCTTCCTAGTCCTACTAGCCAATTCTCCTAGTCCCACTAGCCAATTCTCCCAGCCTCTCAGACTGCTCTTCCTAGTCCCACTAGCCAATTCTCCTAGTCCCACTAGCCAATTCTCCCAGCCTCTCAGACTGCTCTTCCTAGTCCCACTAGCCAATTCTCCTAGTCCCACTAGCCAACTACCTCGATCTCTCAGACCGAGCCTCGGCCTCCAAGACCGAGCCTCAGCCTTTCCGGACTGAGCCTAAAAATAATAATTAAATGTGCTCAACATTTGTTTGTAAAAACGTTTTGGATCTGGACTTAAGTGGTATGCAGTAAAAATGTTTTCGTGAGAGCCCTAGTGATCATAGTCTAGACTCGAGAAGGAATCCTAGTTCGCTATGATCAGAGCTCTGATACCAAGCTGTCACACCCTGGCTTTGCGGAAGCGTGGTTATTTTTGGTGTGACTTCTTAATACCATAGCTTAACCATAACAAGCTATATGAAATTAAAACCATGCAAGATCATCCATTTAATTAAGTTTTAGAAACCAAATACAACGACATTGTTTTAACAAACACGAACATCAACATGACATAAACACAGTTTAAGGACTGTGACTTGTCCAGGAAAGAGTCACATTCCCCAAACCCGGATGACCTCGTAACTAGTGCAGCGGAAAACGTGTCATACCGCGCCAGATCCTTTAATTCCCTGAAATACATGTAAGTTGAAAAATCAACAATAATGTGAGCGAGTTCATGTGTTTAGTAAGTGCGCGCGAATAAACCTTTATAATCATTGCAAGTATGAATGTTTTGTAAACACTGGTATGAAAGAAAATAAGGAAACATATCAGTTAATGTGTAACCACATGGTCCAACCTGCGGGCGCATGGGAGGGGATAGGACAAGGTCACCACATGGTCCAACCTGCGGGCGCATGGGTGGTGTTACGACAAGGTCACCACATGGTCCAACCTGCGGGCGCATGGGTGGTGTTAAGACAAGGTCACCACATGGTCCAACCTGCGGGCGCATGGGTGGTGTTAAGACAAGGTCACCTCATGGTCCAACCTGCGGGCACATGGGTGGTGTTTGTTATGCTCAAATAGGCCTATCACTCATATCCCTCGATCGTACTACGAGGACTAATGTTCTTAAGGTTTCACCTACCCAATCACATAACCTAACCGTTCCTTCCTTAGCTGACCATACCATGTATAAAGTACTTGTAATCAAAGTAACATGTATTTCACCCCCGTAGTTTAGAAAACTGAAAACAGTTAAGAGAAAAGGGGGACATGAACTCACAGTGGTGCGTCTCTACCAAGTATGCCTCCAAATCAATCAGCTGTGTGACGACCTACACGTACTAACTCTATTAGACGGACGGCCGTGCCTTAGCTTTATGGTTTAAGTTTTTTTGGGAAATAGTTAGGCAACTATTTCGTGTTTACATTCTGTATATACTTGGTAGTCATTTTTCCTTCCCAAGGATGGGGGATTTAATACATGTGCGTTTCGTAACATTCGGATTACACTATTAAGTCTCACTTAATATATTTTATTTCTAACTCCAAAATATAAATATTCTTCCCAAAAATATTATATTTTAATACATGTGATTTTCCCAAAATAATACTTAGTAATATTATTTTTACCCTAAAAATAATATTTATGTAGTTCACAAAATAATCATAAACACTTATACAAGTGATGTTGTGAAAAATATATACTAAGTATATTTATGTATCACGTTTTATTTTGTGAAATCCCACCTCCGGTATTTTGTAAATAAGTCGTGGCGAAACCTATAATTTGAAAACAAGTCAAATGTATTTCTAACACTTATAGTGAAAATAATTCTAAGTGTTAGGTTTTTAGAAAAATTTCGCCAGAGTTTCCTCTGTAACTGGAGGTGGCAACGCTTTCAAGCGTATCATTTTCTTTTATAAATCAAACCAACAATCTTCTTATTCAATCAAAATAATGTTTAAACCACAAACTAGTCAAAAATATGTATATAAATCGCATAAATTTCATGAACTTGTGATTTATCCAAACTATGAAGTAAATCCCATTACTTTTAGTGGATCTTTACATAAAACAATCCGATTTTGTAAAAACCTCGTTTTCAAAGAAATTCCATCTTTACAACTTCTCGTCAACATTTACAAAAATAGTTCTTTCGTCGAAACTTTGTGTTACACAAGTGTTTACACACTTGTGTGTTCTAAAAACCATTCGTGTTAGTGTAAGATCCGTCTTTAAAGTATGTTTTCTCTTGACACGAGGTCTTTTGAAAATACCACTTGTAGATCCGTAGATCTACTAGTTTTAAACACTATTTCGTAAGTAAAATCGTTTTTACACAAGTTCATGTTTAGTGTGTGGTAGAGTTTCATCATTTAACCCTTTCTTACCCTTAAACAAGCTCTATGTCATGATCCATGATCATGACTAATCCGGGTTAGACGATGATCCGAGCTACCACAACATAGATCGGCACTAAATAATCACACAAAACAAATCTTACAAGATTTACACAACCCTTGTGCTATTAACCAACATTTTTAACATTTTAGTAGACTTTAAATTTTGTTCTTACATGATCATAAATTCCAACCGTCAAAATTCTTATTAACCACTTTAGAATGGATCAAAAAGGCGTTTAGAGTCACTTACTACTAGCTCGAGGCTAGGGAAGAAACTAGACGAAAAACGAGTGGTTAAAAGCGTTGAGGTGAGGTCCTTGCGATTCCGTGAACACCGGGCTTCCTTATGTGTAATCCTCCTCACTTGAATGTATATAAAATAATAAGGTTGAAACTAGAAAATGGATGGATGGATGTGAAGGCTCTCGGCCGAACACCAAACAGGAGAGAAAGAATAATTTTTTTTTTAAGTGTCTTTGAATGAGATGTTATCCTTTAGGCACTCTTATAAACAACCCTTTTACTAATAACCATTGTGTATAATGTCTATAAGATATTAGACATCTTCAAATAAAAAAATCAAAATAGTATGGTGGGTGTTCCCTTGGGGGGGAACCGATTGGTCATGGGGGTGAGGTTATGGTTCAATTTCTACTTGTTAGTTAGTGTTTAGTTAGGGATATTAGTTAGTTAAATTAGGAGGTTAATTTATTTACTAGTGTGTAGTAAATTGTAACGGGGGTTAGGGTATTCGGGGACTCTAACTGGCTCAGAAAAAGAAAAATATTGTAAATGACAATATTTTTGTGTCCCGGGTTAAGTCCGGTTGTACGGTTGGATATTACTCCGTTAAA
Organism: Helianthus tuberosus; assembly: GCA_030545235.1. Lineage (NCBI taxonomy): Eukaryota > Viridiplantae > Streptophyta > Magnoliopsida > Asterales > Asteraceae > Helianthus > Helianthus tuberosus. Next base: position 78,941 of record JARYGA010023641.1, on the reverse strand, counting down.
GCGCTAAATAATTATTTAAAGTGTCGAAAATTTTATCTTTAGTGACACAATTTATTCCCGACACTATGGAAAGTGTCTAGTAATATTTTTCCAAACTTTTTGCACTTTACTAGTTTAGATAAATGCTGAATTTTTATTTAAAGTGCTGAATTTTGTACTTTAAAGTACGTTTTAGGCACATCCGGTCATTGTAACTTATTCCTAGAGACGCAGTTCTACAACCCTTGTATCCCTACACTCACCACTAGTGTAGTAAAATATTCCTGGCTCATACAGGCCTTAGAGGCAGTGTCTGCCTGATACTGGCTTTATCAGCATGTTCAATAGGTTATCCGTTTATAGTGCTACTGTGCTTTTTGTGCATCATGTTTGTCACTAAGGTTCAGCATGTAAAAATGTAGTGACGGTAAGTAAAGTATGATGCAGGTATATGCATGTATCAGAAATCAAGTAGCAGTTCATCAATAATTTCAAACAAGCACAGTAATTAAGCAGTAATTAATTATTAATTAAGTCGTACGGATACCTGGTTTAGTGAGGGTTGTCACAAGGGTGCCAAACCTAATAGCGCTATCAACTAATAACCCCGTTGCCTCCCCGGCAACCTTTTCGGTAGTAGATGGGACTTAAGGTGATAGGAGTGAGTGTATTATCCAACATTCCGGTTTAACATTCCAGTCAAACCCATTACCCAATATTCCTCCCCGGAATATTTACCAGATGTCCCTCCCCGGGACACATGCTTGAAAAAGAGCAGTGAACTCACCTTAGATTTGCTTGGTATGTTACGTTACATTACCCGTTCCAAGTTGGTCAACCAAACCCTACCGTGGTTACCAAAGATGATCAGTTTCGTCAACATATATCCAGTCACGTATTTCACACAGATTGCATTCATCACAACGATCACTATATAACATGAAGCAAGTACTTAGTTCGCATACAAGTTCACATCCCATGTGCATGACACATAACAACACATAACAGGTGGGTTTGCTACTCTCACAAGTCAAACCAAATTTCTCATTCTAAGCAACAAATAGATCTTATAAACACAGACATTCATCATCATACACATCATAAACTTTTCTGTTTGATTACACACTTGCAGCATCTCCACGAAGAATCCATTCTTCGTGGGATGCTCCTTTGGAGAAGAATCCTCTGGCGAAGGTTTAACCTTCCTCGGAGTTAAGTGTGGCGAAGAATCCCTCGGCGAAGAACCATTCTTCGTCGAGGATGAACATGACGAAGTCCCCTTGATTGTTCGTCAAGGGCCAGCCGACGAAGAATGTATTCTTCGTCACCCACTGGTTCTTCGTCGGGAGTGCTCTTCGCCGTTGCCGCTCAACAGGCAGTTACAACAAATCAAGTCAGTTATAGTTTCAACATTTCAAGATCCTTAATCTGTAATGACCATAAATTTAAAATCATTATTCTAGAAATAAAAGAATAATAATAATTTAGAATAAACTAAACATTTATATTATGATCCATCTTTCTGTATATCAACCAAAACTATTATTTTTATTTATAAATTATCCAATAGGAAACCCTATTTAAGACACACAAGTAATTAAGTACAATCCCTAAAATTTTCAGAACATTTGAAAATCAGGATCAGGGCCCCTAAAACTCAGGGGGGGTATTCCCTACTCAACGATTATCCTTATAAGTTATTATAAAAATTGAATCTAATCAAATCGTCGACTCACCTGAACTTCAAACACACGTGGCAACCATATGATAAAATGTCACCACAGGCGAGTCGCGACAGGGACCATGTAATCTGTCGCGACACGCGGGAGATGCCAATTCGGGTATAAATACAGGGGCCTGGGACTTGATTTCTGGCTTCAGTTCGACGTAAAAATTCACAAAATACACCGAGTTATGCTCTGTTTACCAAAATCAACACACACGGATCACTAATCGAAGCCACAATCAGGGTAATAACTCGATCGCTGATACGATTCAATGTCCGATTGATTGAAATCAATCCAATAGATGTTTAAGTGCTGCTCAAATTTGGGTTATGCTTTGTCATTAGTCGTGATTCCGATGGATGTTTAAGTAATTTCACTTTGTCATTAGTTGTGATTCCGATGGATGTTTAAGTGTTTGCACTTTGTCATTCGTTGTGAATCCGATGGATGTTTAAGTGATTTCACTTTGTCATTAATTGTGAATCCGATGGATGTTTAAGTATCGCACTTTGTCATTCGTTGTGAGGATTTTAATCTCTTGAGTTATCGTAAATGTTGTACTAAGTTACTGACCTAGTTTGTGTGCATGTTATTTAAATTAGGTTAAAAGATTAATCAGTAGTCTAAACTCTGCCCATATAAATCTGAAATATTATCACAAGGTAGCATCACTTTGGAATTATTAAGGTACGGATCCTTACCCTCACTCCTTATTGCTTCATATTCAAATTGTTATAAAACCATTAAATTCATATATCTTTTAAAACTCCTCACTTCTTTGATTATCGATTCATTTGACAGTCCGTTGAATTCCTATTCTAAACTTTGGATTTAGCTTTCATGTCATGCGATAGTATTATGTTAATTGTACTCATTATCGCATGTTCCAATATATGTTACGTCTTGTTATGAAAAATATTTTGATAAGTTATGTAAATAAGACCATTTGTACTCTAATACCCTGAGTGTCGCTTCTCGTGGAGTGTCCCACGAGCATGTTGTTGCGGCATCGACATCATGTGCTCCATCCGTGACGGAGATATCAATTCACGGCGTCCCTAGGTACAAGTGAGGTACAAAGCTACTAGGAGGCGTATGGATCGATCCTAGGATTTAAGTTAAGGAGGTGGATAGCGGGTATGCCAACTGCCATCTCATGTGATAATTATGCAGGAGTAGCTACCTGTGTATTGTCACGTTTTAAGTTTGGCTCATGGGTACATCCGTATGATATGATTATGAAATTAAGTTACTTGCATCATATCATTTTAATATAAAGTTTCATCTGAATAACATTTCCTATAAAGCGTTACTTGTTATTTGAGCCTATTATTCCGTACTGAGCATTTGGCTCATTCCGTAAACTTTTTAAATATACAGGTCCGCAGGTTACTTTGGGAGGGGAAAAGAGAGAAGAATAAAGCCTAGGAATAAATCTGAAGATGTTAGTTAATCAAGTCGAATGTCTCCGCTTGTATATTAACCTTATGTTTAGTTGTCGTGTGGATTAAAACCTATGAGGAATGGGTAAATATATATGATAGGATTCAACTTGGTCTCTTATTTGGTTTAACTCCTATGTCTATTCTTATAGATGCCTCCTCGTTGTCCGCCACGTAGGAGTACTCGTACTAACCATATGCGTAACAACACTTCTTCGAATGAGACTCCAGTTGATCCAAACGTAATTAATGCTATCAACCAGGCTGTTGTCGGGTTGCTTCCAAATCTTGTTGCTCAAACAGCTGAGGCCGTTATTCAACAAACTCGTCATCCAGAACGTAATAACACGAATCCAATCTCTGGTGAAGAAATTCGTGAGAATACCACGAACCATACTACCTATAGTATAGACATATGGATCGCTAAATTCCAAAAACAAAAGCCGAAATCCTTTAGTCACGCTACTAATCCAGTCGAAGCAAGAAACTGGATATCTCATGTTGAAAAGATCTTCGGAGTTCTTGGAGTTTCGGAGCAATACAAGGTTAGATTGGCTACCTACAAACTCGAAGATGACACACAAACTTGGTGGGAAGGATATAAGCAAGTCAAAGGAGGGGATGATTTTGACGCTAATCTTTCATGGGTCGACTTTCGTACCATCTTTTACGACAAGTATTTTTCTACCGCTGATAAAGAAGCTTATATCAGGGAGTATGCAGTGATTCGACAGGGGAGTGATGAACCAGCCTCTGAGTTCATTACTAGATTTTCAAGGCTGGTTAGTATTATAGGAGACGTTGCAGGATCAGCAGAAGCCCAGGCAGAAAAATGCAAGTGGGCAGTCAATGATCGAATTCGGAAGTCGATCATGTACATGAAATTTAAGGATATCACCGAAGTTGCTGATGCAATCAAAACTTTTGAGTTCGAGAGGAAAGAATTTTTATCTCGAACTGAGGATAATAAGAAAAGAAACAGAGAAGGACAATTTAAGCAGGCAATCAGCCAATCATCCACTATGCCACAGCATCAAGACCGCAAAGTGCAAGGAAATCAAAACTCTGGAAATCAGGCACGTCCATGGCAACCTAGACCACAAAACCCGAGGCCTGCTCAAAACCAGATTCAGTTGTATGCAGAACCTATTAGAGCTCAACCACTGAATCAACATGTAAACCCGAATCAGATTACATATCCTCTATGTAATACTTGTGGTAAGCGACATCAGGGCGTATGTCACCGAGGTACAGGAGCATGCTTTAGATGTGGCCAAACTGGACACATGATCAAGGAGTGTACAAAGAAAGACACTAAGAAGAATAACCGACCTAACGTTGCACCACCCAATGTTGGAGGAAGAGTTTTCGCACTTTCTGCTACGGATGCTGCTAATGCCCCAGGTACTGTATCTGGAACCCTTCAGCTTGGTGAACGTAGTATCTATGTGTTATTCGATACAGGAGCGACCCATTCTTTAGTATCCCATTCGTTTACTAAGTACCTTCCGATAAGACCAACTCTCTTAAATCATACTTTAACCATTTCCACTCCCATGGAAAATTCATCCGTAATCACTTACGTATATAAAGATTGTCCGATCCGTATTGAATCTATTGTGTGTAAGGCAGACCTATTTCCAATACATATGTGTGACTTTGATGTTATTCTAGGGATAGATTGGTTGTCTCTACATCGCGTAACTATAGATTGTCATTCCCGCCGTGTTATTTTCGGTGATCTTCATCATCCTGATATTATATATTAGGGAACTCAAGCCCATAAATCTCTTAAAATTATCTCTGCGCTCAAAGCTCGAAAATTCTTATCAAACGGCTGTGCTGGATTCCTAGCATCGATTAAGGATACTTCTGCTAGTGTTAAGAGTATCGATAACCACTCCGTTGTTCGTGAATATCCTGATGTATTTCTGGATGAACTCCCAGGATTACCACCCGACCGTCAGGTAGAATTCACCATTGACTTGATCCCTGGTGCCAAACCTATTTCTAAAGCTCCATACCGTATGGCCCCAATGGAACTGAAGGAGTTGAAGGAACAATTGCTAGAATTGTTAGATCTAGGATTCATAAGACCTAGTGTTTCACCTTGGGGTGCTCCGGTGTTATTTGTGAAGAAGAAAGACGGTAGTATGCGTTTATGTATTGACTACCGAGAGCTGAACAAGATTACTATTCGTAATCAGTATCCTCTGCCTCGCATTGATGATCTCTTTGATCAACTTCAGGGGGCTCAGTTCTTTTCAAAAATCGACCTGAGGTCCGGGTACCATCAGCTAAAGATCAAGAATGATGATGTTCCCAAGACCGCCTTTCGTACTCGTTATGGTCATTACGAATTCTTGGTTATGCCCTTTGGGCTAACTAACGCACCCACAGTCTTCATGGATTTGATGAATCTCGTATTTCACAAATTCCTAGACAAATTCGTTATTGTCTTTATCGATGACATTCTGGTGTATTCTAAGAGTCACGAAGAGCATGAAGCACATCTACATGCAGTACTTGGAACTTTACGGCATGAGAAGTTGTACGCGAAGTTTTCCAAATGCGACTTTTGGCTTAGCCAAGTGGCATTTCTAGGACATGTCATATCAGCAGAGGGAATTATGGTAGACCCAACAAAGGTTGAAGCTATTACAAAATGGCCAAGACCCACTTCTGTTACCGAAATACGAAGTTTCTTGGGTCTTGCTGGCTATTACCGAAGATTTGTTGAAAGATTCTCGGTAATTGCTTTACCACTCACAAAACTCCTAAGGAAAGGGGTGAAGTACTCATGGAATGAGGAACAAGAGAAAAGCTTTGAAGAATTGAAGAAATGACTCGTATCCTCTCCGATACTCGCTCTCCCTTCTGGATCAGGAGGTTACCAAGTCTATAGTGATGCCTCAAAGAAAGGATTAGGTTGTGTGCTAATGCAACATGGGAAGGTTATCGCTTATGCCTCCCGTCAGTTGAAGCCTTATGAAGTTAACTACCCTACACATGATTTAGAACTAGCCGCAGTTGTCTTTGCACTTAAGATTTGGCGACACTATCTGTATGGTGAAAGTTGTGACATTTTTACCGACCATAAGAGCCTCAAGTACATATTCACCCAGAAAGAGCTAAATATGAGGCAAATAAGGTGGTTAGAACTTTTAAAAGATTACGACGCAAATATTCAATACCATCCAGGCAAAGCCAATGTTGTAGCTGACGCATTGAGCCGAAAGAATTCCGGGACTATATATTGCTTAAAAATTCAGCCTCGTATTATGAGGGATCTCGAAAGGATGAACATTTGGCTTCAGGTTAGTAAATCTGATGGATATCTAGCTAGAATGCAGATTGAACCCGACCTCATATCACGGATCAAAGATGCACAAAAGCAAGATGGAGAACTTTGGGCAATTGTGCAAAATCTTGAGGTGGGTAAACAATCTGAATTTCGTATAGACCATCATGGGGTGATTTGGTGCGGTAAAAGACTTTGTGTACCCAATGACTCCACCCTTCGTGAGTCATTGTTAGCCGAAGCTCACAGCTCACCATTTTCAATTCACCCAGGATCTACCAAGATGTATCGAGACTTAAGACAGAACTTCTGGTGGAATGGCATGAAGGAAGACGTTGCTCGATACGTAAGTAAATGCCTCACTTGCCAACAAGTGAAAATTGAACACAAACGAGCAAGTGGTCTGTTGCAGCCATTAGATATTCCCATATGGAAGTGGGATGAGATCACAATGGATTTTGTTACCGGTTTGCCTAAGACATTCAAGAAGAATGATGTTGTATGGGTTGTTGTCGATAGATTGTCAAAGTCAGCACATTTTATACCAATTCAGCAAGGAACTTCGGTTAATAAGTTATCCAAAATATTTCTTCAAGAGATTATTCGACTCCATGGCACACCATGTTCCATTGTTTCAGATAGAGACCCACGTTTCACCTCACGATTTTGGAAAGGTTTTCAGACAGCTTGGGGTACACGACTGAATAGTACGGCTTTCCATCCACAAACAGATGGGCAGTCGGAACGCACGATTCAGACCTTGGAAGATATGCTCCGAGCATGTGCACTTGAATGGTCTGGAAACTGGGATGAATATCTATGCCTTGTTGAGTTCGCTTACAACAATAGTTGGCAAGCAAGTATTGGCATGGCACCTTTTGAGCTTTTATACGGTCGGAAATGTCGCGCACCGATCTGCTGGGATGAAGTTGGAGAAAAGATTATTGAAGGGCCAGAACTAGTTCAGATTACAAACGAAAAAGTCACTATGGCACGAGAAAAACTGAAAGAAGCTCAGAGCAGACAAAAGAGCTATGCAGATCAAGATAGACGACCACTCGAATTTAAAATTGGTAACCACGTATTTTTAAAGGTATCACCTTGGCGTGGCGTTCGTAGATTTGGAATTAAATGGAAGCTTAGTCCTCGTTTCATTGGTCCGTTTGAAATCCTTGAAAGAATTGGAGAAGTATCATATCGACTAGCTCTACCGCCTCAACTCTCGCACGTTCATAACGTTTTTCATGTCTCCACGTTAAGAGGATATAATTATCATCCACTCCATGTCATTAGTTATCCGTTACTTACAATTCACAAAGATTTGTCCTACGAAGAGGAACCAGAAGCCATCTTAGATCGACAAGAAAGGGTTATGCGTAGGAAAGTAATTCCGTTTGTTAAAATCCTCTGGAAAAATCACTCTCTATACCCTAATCTATTCTAGTAATAGAATTTTAGTCGAGGCAACGGTAAATCTTGCTCTTTGATATATGTTCATTTGTTTCTGTTTATCTTATGTGAATATATCTTAGTTATGATTAAGCATGTTTATGTAGGAGATATCAGTACCAATAGTCACTCTTGTTATCTGTAAGTCTATGTTGATTTTCTGCATGATTAAATATGTTATTAAGATACATAGTGGAAGAACCATTAGGACATGGTGGTAAGGTAATTAACAATTATGGTCATGAACGTAATTATAAATTTCAGATACACATGTGTGTTTAGGAGATTCTTGTTATATAAGTTAGTAACTTTACTATGAAAGTTCCGTTACTTAAGCGATATGTTATATTCTTATTTGAAAAATTTCGAGGACGAAATTTCTTTTAAGGGGGTAATAGTTGTAATCACCATAAATTTAAAATCATTATTCTAGAAATAAAAGAATAATAAAAATTTAGAATAAACTAAACATTTATATTATGATCCATCTTTCTGTATATCAACCAAAACTATTATTTTTATTTATAAATTATCCAATAGGAAACCCTAATTAAGACACACAAGTAATTCTGTACAATCCCTAAAATTTTCAGAACATTTGAAAATCAGGATCAGGGCCCCTAAAACTCAGGGGGGTTATTCCCTACTCAACGATTATCCTTATAAGTTATTATAAAAATCGAATCTAATCAAATCGTCGACTCACCTGAACTTCAAACACACGTGGCAACCATATGATAAAATGTCACCCCAGGCGATTCGCGACAGGGACCATGTAATCTGTCGCGACACGCGGGAGATGCCAAATTCGGGTATAAATACAGGGGCCTGGGACTTGATTTCTGGCTTCAGTTCGACGTAAAAATTCACAAAATACACCGAGTTATGCTCTGTTTACCAAAATCAACACACACGGATGACTAATCGAAGCCACAATCAGGGTAATAACTGTATCGCTGATACGATTCAATGTCCGATTGATTGAAATCAATCCAATAGATGTTTAAGTGCTGCTCAAATTTGGGTTATGCTTTGTCATTAGTCGTGATTCCGATGGATGTTTAAGTAATTTCACTTTGTCATTAGTTGTGATTCCGATGGATGTTTAAGTGTTTGCACTTTGTCATTCGTTGTGAATCCGATGGATGTTTAAGTGATTTCACTTTGTCATTAATTGTGAATCCGATGGATGTTTAAGTATCGCACTTTGTCATTCGTTGTGAGGATTTTAATCTCTTGAGTTATCGTAAATGCTGTACTAAGTTACTGACCTAGTTTGTGTGCATGTTATTTAAATTAGGTTAAAAGATTAATCAGTAGTCTAAACTCTGCCCGTATAAATCTGAAATATTATCACAAGGTAGCATCACTTTGGAATTATTAAGGTACGGATCCTTACCCTCACTCCTTATTGCTTCATATTCAAATTGTTATAAAACCATTAAATTCATATATCTTTTAAAACTCCTCACGTCTTTGATTATCGATTCATTTGACAGTCCGTTGAATTCCTATTCTAAACTTTGGATTTAGCTTTCATGTCATGCGATAGTATTATGTTAATTGTACTCATTATCGCATGTTCCAATATATGTTACGTCTTGTTATGAAAAATATTTTAATAAGTTATGTAAATAAGACCATTTGTACTCTGATACCCTGAGTGTCGCTTCTCGTGGAGTGTCCCACGAGCATGTTGTTGCGGCATCGACATCATGTGCTCCATCCGTGACGGAGAGATCAGTTCACGGCGTCCCTAGGTACAAGTGAGGTACAAAGCTACTAGGAGGCGTATGGATCGATCCTAGGATTTAAGTTAAGGAGGTGGATAGCTGGTATGCCAACTCGCCATCTCATGTGATAATTATGCAGGAGTAGCTACCTGTGTATTGTCACGTTTTAAGTTTGGCTCATGGGTACATCCGTATGATATAATTATGAAATTAAGTTACTTGCATCATATCATTTTAATATAAAGTTTCATCTGAATAACATTTCCTATAAAGCGTTACTTGTTATTTGAGCCTATTATTCCGTACTGAGCATTTGGCTCATTCCGTAAACTTTTTAAATATACAGGTCCGCAGGTTACTTTGGGAGGGGAAAAGAGAGAAGAATAAAGCCTAGGAATAAATCTGAAGATGTTAGTTAATCAAGTCGAATGTCTCCGCTTGTATATTAACCTTAAGTTTAGTTATCGTGTGGTTGTATCCTTATCAAATAAATAAATGGAATTATGACTTTTTTTTATGATACCACTGTTATTGTGACACGCCAGCCCTTCCAGGTTGGGGTGTTACATAATCATTGGCTAACAGTTACGTTATATTCTACAGACATCAATCATCGATCCTATCATATGAATTACAGATTCACGCATTCAATCATCATCACTCGGAACAGATCACACTAAATCAGATTTCTCTATTATTAACCATGAACGTTCATCACCATGCGTATCGTAATTTGACTCACCCTAATCAAACCGATTCATACAAGTTTTATGTCACAATCATGCATCCAAATAAATTGTTAACAAACAACCCTAGGTATTCTATCAACATCATTCGATCAACACATGCTTCTAGCAGAACCCTAATTCATACAAGAATCATAGTCGCGCATACAATTAAATTGATAAGTTTGCATATGACCGAGAGCAATCAACAAGAATTAACACAAGAATAAATTTACTACCCAAGAGATTGTAGGATTGTTTGATAGCACAGGTGAACGAAGATGCTGCGAGGGGGAGAGTTCGACCGATGAAGATGACACTTCCAATGGATCCACAGCCGTCGCTTTCTTAGGGAGTAACTAGAGTTTGCATTAGTTTAGAATGGAAGTGTGTGGCCCTTTATATTCATTCACGTAAACAAAAGGAGAAGATGGGTTGGGGCTCACTGGTTTTGGCCGAAAGCCCTTTTTGGTTAACACTACCCACGACGAAGGATCAAACTTCGTCGATGAAGAATCAAACTTCGTCCAAAATTTTGATGACGAAGGTTCGTGACGAAGAACTATTGGCGAGGAACTATCTTCGTTGAAGTGAGGTCGGCGAAAGACTTTAGTTATGAAGTTGTGAAACATAAACAATTCTTAAGTTAATTAATAAATAGTCATACCAAAGAATACTTAAATTATTAATCAATTATGCACAAGTTACAATGCAAAGCGAATTATAAAAGAGGATTGCGAAACAAGCAACGCGTAGAGGTAAGACCTTGAAAACTCGGGTTGTCACAAACTTCATCGGCCCTGCGGGCTGCAGGACTTCAGTTTTACGCCACTGATTCAGATGACGACACCGCGATGTCTGCTACACCGTCATCCCCTGTTCAAGTCCCTACATCCCCTCACGTCCCAGAGCATATTCCTGATCCATACCCTATTCCATTTGGTTTACCCGATGTTGCACCACTCATACCTGAGCCAGTTACAGCACCCTTTGACCTTCCACCTATTGATCCATTTATTCCACCACCTCCTCCTGCTGACGTTGCTCCCCCGCCTCCTTTATGTCCGATGCTCATCGTACCGGTCTCCCGATCATTTTTCTACAGGAGAGATCCCCGCTCCCCGGCCAGGGGAGGGCACCTTGGGACAGCCCCCGTGCTTTGATCCGTTCGCTTCAGCTGATCTTCCTCCTATCCCTCACCATACACCATTTACTCCAGCTTCACTTGATGAGCCACTTAGATGGTTCCCACCCTACTCGATGCCTATTTCGGACCCTTATCATCCCTCTCATTATGGAGGCTACACTCGCGATGAGTTACTTTTGTCACTACAACTACAGTTCGAGATTTTGAGTCGCCGAGTTCTCGAGCTGGAGTTCGATGAGGGTGCCAGACGATCACCATTTCCGTTCCATCCTACTTATGTTCCTCCGTCCTTATCATCAGCTTCTTTTGTACCTCCACCTGCTGCTCCCGCATCTATTCTGGGATTTGATGCCCGCTTTCTCACTGTTGAGCAGCAGATTAGCTTTTTGATTCGCCGAGTTCATGAGCTCGAGGAGGAGCACGCGCATGTTCGCAGTTTTCTCTTTTTCCCTCCTCCTCCTCCGCCACCAGTATTGTAGGTTTTTGGTTTTATGCAAATGCTCTACTTTTGGTGAGAACGCTACAATTGAGTCGAGATTGTGAAGACAGGAAGACCACTTTTTTAATATTATTTTTGTATATTGACAGACTTATTTGACAGGGGTAGTGTAACCCTATGTCTCTTTTGGTATGGTACAATTTGAAAACAATGTAACTTGTGGTTGGTTATTGATGAAAGCTCAATAGTCGTGTTCTCATTAAATACCTTGTTGGTTTACATGTTTATGCGATGATTATGTTATTGTGTGGTTGATTGTTAGGATGAGTGTTCATGTTATATATACATACGACTCCTAGACAATCATTTATTTATTTAACAAATAAGGCCTGACCTATCTGATCTCCTTACTAGAAGAAGGATGTTGCCTCGAAGAAATACCGATACCAACAACCCACTGCCAAGCACTGAGGCGGAACTACAAGAGTGTATCTCACAAGCTATCGCTCAGCACGAGGCCCTCCGCTCCGAACATAGCGGTGGTACCTCTGGAAATAACCCCCCAACCGGTAATGTTAAGTCACCTAAGACACATTACAAGTCATTTGGATATTTCCAATTAAGCTTTGCCAATGCTTATTGTGAATTGTGTTGCTTGTGTTACAGGCTGTACCTACAAATAATTTCGATGGCACTGGGGGTGCTGTCGCTTTCGTACAATGGGTGGAGAAAACTGACTCTGTATTGAGGATGAGCAAATGTGCTCCGGAACAAAGAGTTATGTATATTTTTGGTTTGTTTCTAGACGGAGCGCTTTCGTGGTGGAACCTCCAGGTTCAGACGCTGCATACGCATTGACATGGGAAGAACTGAAGGAGTTAATGCACAAAAAGTACTGCTCACGAGAGGAGATTCAGAAGTTGGAGATGGAATTCTGGAACTTAAAAATGGATGGTCCGAAGGTGGCTGAGTATATTCAACGATTTCATGATTTGTCAAGGGTGGTTCCTTATTTGGTGGAGCCAGAGTTTAAAAGGATTGAGCGTTTTATCTGGGGATTGGCACCTCAGATTCTGAGTATGGTGACAGCTTCCAAGCCTCTAACTATTTCTGAGGCTATTGACCTAAGTGTGGCACTTACGGAGGAAGCAGTTCGGTTGGGAAAGTTTTCGATCTCTGAAGCTAAAAAGAAGGAGACTCATGTAGAGTCATCAGGAGATAACAAAAGAAAGTTCACTAACTTTAAGAAGAGCACTCGATTGAACAAAAACAATGCCAACAAGCATAGAGACACCAATTAGCCGGCTGAGGCACAGACTGGCGCTGCAAATGCTGAGAATAAGGGAAAATGGTACATGGGTACCCTACCAAAGTGCGACATCTGCCAATTTCATCATGCTGGTCGGTGAAGATATGGAAAGTGTGAATCGTGTGGGAAAATTGGGCATTCTTAGGAGACGTGTTGGTATGGAACAGGACGTGGGAATGGAAATCAGGGTGGTAACGGTAATGGCAACCGTGGTTGGAATGGTTATGGAAACAGAAATGAAAATGAAAATCAAGCAGGAAATGGGAATCGTGGAGGAAACAACAATAACAACAATAACCAGGGTGGTAATGGGAACGGACACGGCCAAGGATGTTATGGTTGTGGTGATTTGGGGCCCTTCAAGAAGGATTGCCCGAAGAATAATCAAGGTCGCAGAAAGGTGTTTACTAGAGGAGCCAGGGAAGCACGTTAGGATCTAAACATGGTTACTGGTACGTTCCCTATTAATCAACGTTATGCATCTGTGCTATTTGATACTGGTGCCGATTTTAGCTTCGTATCCATAGACTTTAAGAATATGCTTGGTTTAGTTGCAAGTAAGCTAGACGTTCCGTATTCGATAGAACTGGCTAATGGGAAGTTAGTAGAGGCGAATGAAGTGATTAAGGGTTGTACTTTGGAACTGGGAGGGCGCGAATTTTCTATCGATCTTCTACTAGTTGATTTGGGAAGCTTTGATGTCATGGTCGGGATGGATTGGTTGTCCAACAACTGTACAGAGATAGTTTGCCATGAGAAGGTCATTCGCATTCCGATGGCAAATGAGGAGACGATCGTGATTCATGGAGAGAAGCATGATGCACCCTTGCGGATCATCAATTGTATGAAAGCGCAGAAGTGTCTACGTAAAGGATGCGTTGCCTTCTTAGCTCATGTAGTAGATAAGGAAGCCGAAAAGCCGAAGCTTGAAGACATCCCTGTGGTAAGGGAATATCCTGAGGTCTTCCCCGAAGACTTGCCAGGATTACCTCCACAAAGACAAGTCGAGTTCCACATTGACTTGGTTCCAGGGCCCGCGCCTGTAGCCAAGGCACCATATCGACTTGCGCCATCCGAGATGCAAGAATTATCTACGCAGCTTCAGCAGTTATTGGACAAGGGATTTATAAGGCCGAGTTTCTCGCCTTGGGGATCTCCAGTGTTGTTTGTTAAGAAAAAGGATGGTAGCTTTCGAATGTGTATTGACTATCGGGAACTGAACAAGTTAACTATCAAGAATCGGTATCCATTACTGAGGATTGACTACTTGTTCGATCAATTGCAAGGATCGAGCTACTACTCCAAGATCGATCTTCGATCGGGCTATCATCAGTTGCGGATCCAAGAGGAGAGCATACCAAAGACAGCATTCAGAACTCGTTATAGACACTACGAGTTCCTTGTGATGCAGTTCGGATTGACTAACGCACCAGGAGTGTTTATGGATTTGATGAATCGAGTATGCAAGCCATATTGTCACACCCCAACCGATGGCGAAAACATCGGGGCGTGGCACTGAGCAAAACAGATTGTCCAGGAGTTTCCATAACAACTACGATTAACAATTATTTAAGCATCACGTCCCATACCATGACATAACAAGTAGCATAGTTATTACAGACAATTCAAAGACAAGTAGTTCTGTTCTGACAACTCAGATTTAAAATAAATAAATTGTTTTTGTTTGTTTCTAGACTCCATCCTACTCGAGTCCACAAAGGCAGGTAAAGCACAACATCCTAAGCACATGTCACATACGTTAAAATAGAGGTCAATACACATAGTGCAAAGGTGAGCATACAAGTTTGATAAATATAATAGAGTTCGAAATCGTTTACGCATAACCAGCATGTAACATGTAACAAAGTAAAGGCTAGTAGGTTATCGACAGAGAAATATGCAAAGACGTGACTGCGAGTTGTAGAATGCACAACACATATCCCCACTGGGACACGTGAAGTAAAGCCCTTAACAACCCTTGTCCACGACAGGTGCTGAGTCCAAACTATAGTACTGTCGTTGCTAAGGTGTCGGGCAACAATCAATGTGATAACATAACATACAAGCATTCATCAAATGACACGTAGCATGCAATAACGGTTAGTGTATAAATAGTGTTTGCGTTGTGTGTCGATTGTGATTTAGAATAAGTAACGTATGTAACACCCGAAAGTGCGTAAAGCAAAAAGGGTTCGAGTATACTCACAGATAGCGTTTAACAAGTAAACACGGTCTCAGATTGAAGGGAGCGCTGAGAGATTAGCCGGGACAGTTAACGATAGCATAAACGATAAGCGGCGCGTAAAACGGTACAAATTGTCAAGGTGTTGAACGGTAATCCGATCGGATGGTCATTCGATCGGATGTCAATCCGCTTGGATGATCATCCGATCGGATGTCAATCCGCTCGGATGATCATCTGATCGGATGGCCATTCGGTCGGGTTGACATTCGTTTGGTAAGGATGTGTTTGTGTATAATGGCTATGAAGTTTTCGTTGTAGCATTTTGAAAACAGAGAAGTATCTCTACCTTTCAGGTCGGTCGATCGAACGGTGGTTCGATCAGATGGAGATCCGTTCGGCGAGGTATTTGTCAGAGAACAAGTTCATAGCAGGATTATCATCCAATCGGATGGTCTACCGATCGGGTGGCAATCCGTTAGATCTGACTATACATTTGAACATGTTGAAAATTATTAACTGTTGAGACCAAGTGCAATCCGATCGCATTGCGGTTCGATCGGATGGCAATCCGATCGGATGGCAATCCGTCCCGCGACCTAATCTTGTTGCTAACTTGAAAATGTGCTAAGTTTTACGGTTGCTCGAGACGATATGACTTCGTGCTAAACAACAGGAACCCCGTCAGGACCCAAGTGCTCCGATCGACCAGGAATCACCCTAGCCCGACGAGTCAACTGTTCGAGACGGTTGTTCATGTTTAACCCGAAATCAGTTGTCTCTTAGATAGAATTCAGATCTTGAACCAATACATCACTAAGAAGAAGTAGAAGAACAGAACGAGCTCCGATTCTATCGGTTTTGAGTGCATTGAGTGTAAAAGAGTTGAAAGAAAGTTGGAAAACCATCTTTCAGTCCTTTTAGTCATGGAATTGTTCAGATCTACGTAAGAATCATGTTTAATCATTTGGAAATCTTTCAGATCTAAGTTGTTCTTGGTGGAATGAAGCCAAAACTTGAAGTTCATAAGAAGTCCATGATGACATCATCCTAGAACACCTCAAATCCGCTGATTTCACGGTTAGAAGTTAAGATTCAAAGGTGAAAAGGATGAAGAAGTGTGTGTAGATCATAGAAGTACAAGATTTAGGTTGGAAACTTACAAGAATCATGAGAAATCGTGAGAAAGAAGGCTGGAATGCGGCTGGTCGAGTAGAGGAGCTGTCACATCACAAATGGTGTGATAGGAGGGTATTTATAGGGTTTCCAAAAGATGAAAGTGCACAAGGGTTGGATTGGTCACCGATCGGATGGCAATCCGATCGGATGGCCACTCGATCGGTTGGCCATTCGATCCAGGTGTTCGGCGTGGTAGGTTTTGTCGTTTCGATTCGCGTGTTCAGCGTTGCGATGCGGTTCGAGTAAGCGATGCGATAGATTAATTATAAACACATAAATACTATATCTAACATACAATCATCATAAATAACTTGCGTTTAGTGTTTGCGATTCATTTGCGTTGCGATAGAGTTGTGATTGCGTTTCGATTAATCACCACAAACATAAACATAAACATGCACACGTAACACATAAGTAACACACACACGTAAAACAATATCCAGAATGCATAAATCGCGTTGCGAAGGCGATTGCGATGCGATAAGCGATAAAGCGATAAAACGTGCGATAAACATCGATTAAACCTCGATTATTCACAGATACTCCACATAATACAACTAAAGAGATAAAAATAAAGATTCGATTACAGTCAAATCAGTAATTAAGCTAGGAGTGACAGATCGCAATTAGAAATCTTTTATTCCTTTGACTTCAATCTTGACTTTGACTTTGACTTTGACTTTCGTAACACGGGGTGTTACAGCCTCCCCCACTTAGGGAATTTCATCCTGAAATTAGGCTGAAGCCGTAACAAACAACTGCGGGTACTTCGCCTTCATGTCGCTTTCGAGTTCCCAAGTGAACTTTGCGCCTCGTTTGCCTTCCCAACGAACCTTCACAATGGGAATGCGTGAGCGCCTGAGCTGCTTGGTTTATCGGTCCATGATCTCGACAGGCTTCTCCACGAAGTGTAATGTTTCGTTCACTTGTAGATCCTCAAGTGGAACGTGTAAATCGTGCTCAGCCAAACACTTTCTGAGGTTCGAAACATGGAAAGTCGGGTGGACGTTGCTAAGTTCCTCTGGTAGTTCAAGTCTGTAGGCCACTTTTCCAATTCTTTCCAGAATCTTAAAGGGTCCCATATATCGAGGCGCGAGCTTTCCTTTCTTGCCGAATCTGACCACACCCTTCCAAGGTGATACCTTTAGGAGTATGTGGTCGCTAACGTCAAATTCAAGGGGCTTGCGGCGTCTATTTGCGTAACTTTTCTGACGACTCCGAGTTTTCAGCAGATTGTCTCGAATTTAGAGGATTTTGTCAGTCGTTTCTTGCAACAGCTCAGGACCGGTTATCTGCGAGTCTCCGATCTCGTGCCATACATAGGCGATCGACATTTCCTTCCGTATAACACCTCAAATGGTGCCATTTGAATGCTGGAATGATAATTGTTATTGTACGAGAATTCGACTAAAGGTAAGTATGCGTCCCAATTACCACTGAAATCTATGACACACAATCGAAGCATGTCTTCAAGGGTACGAATCGTTCTTTCAGTCTGACCGTCGGTTTGGGGATGGAAAGCGGTACTTAGATTAAGCGTAGTACCGAGAGCAGATTGAAATGTTTCCCAATGACGCAAGGTAAACCGACCATCGCGGTCAGAGATGATGTCGCGAGGCGTCCCATGTCGACAAATGATCTGTGTAGATTCGGGCTAATTTTTCTACCTTGTAGTCTTCTCGTATCGGCAGAAAATGAGCAGATTTAGTCAAACGGTCAACGACAACCCGGATGTTGTCATGACTTGATGGCGTGCGCGGGAGTTTCGTTATGAAGTCCATAGCTATACTCTCCCATTTCCACATGGGAATCTCGGGTTAGACGAGTAAGCCAGAGGGTTGTTGATGCTCGGCCTTGACTTTCGAGCAAGTCAGGCACTTCGAAACATAGGGGGTGATATCTTTCTTCATGCCCGGCCACCAGTACTTGTAGCGAAGGTCCTGGTACATTTTATCGGCACCGAGATGAATTGAATATCGAGACTTGTGGGCTTCGTCCATCAAAATTTGTCGTAAGTCGGTGCGCTTGGGAATCCAAATTCGATCCAGATAATGGAATATCCCATTCGACTTATTCACTAGTTGGGCTCCATCGTTCAGAATCCTTTCCTTCTTAAGAGTGCGTTCGGTAAAGCAAGCATGTTGGGCTTCGCGAATGAAAGCTTCTAGATTATGCTGGGCTTGGATATTACGAGCGCTATGCAAATAGCTTAGTCGGCTTAGAGCGTCGGCAACGACATTTGCTTTGCCAGGATGATAATGAATCTCACAGTCGTAATCATTAGGAAGTTCTATCCATCGGAGTTGGCGCATATTCAGTTCTTTTTGGCTGAAGATGTGTTGCAGGCTCTTATGATCTGTGAAGATCGTACACTTGGTACCATAAAGGTAGTGTCGCCAAATCTTCAATGCCAAAACAACTGCACCTAGCTTGAGATCGTGGGTTGTATAGTTCTTCTCGTGGATCTTGAGCTGACGAGATGCGTAGGCGATAACCTTGTCCCGTTGCATGAGAACACAACCAAGACCAAGGTTCGAGGCATCACAATAGACAATGAAGTCATCGTTTCCGTCGGGCAAAGCGAGCACGGGAGCATTGCAGAGCATGTGCTTGAGGGTTCGAAAGGAAGTCTCTTGTCCAGTCCCCTAGACAAAAGGCTTGTCCTTATGCGTGAGAGTAGTAAGCGATGCGATAGATTAATAATAAATACACAAATACTATATCTAACATACAATCATCATAAATAACTTGCGTTTAGCGTTTGCGATTCATTTGCTTTGCGATAGAGTTGCGATTACGTTTCGATTAATCACCACAAACATAAACATAAACATAAACATAAACATGCACACGTAACACACAAGTAACACACACACGTAAATGCGATGAGCGATAAAGTGATAAAACATGCGATAAACATCAATTAAACCTCGATTATTCACAGATACTCCACATAATACAACTAAAGCGATAAAAATAAAGATTTGATTACAGTCAAAGAAGTCAAATCAGTAATTAAGCAAGGAGTAACAGATCGCAATTAGAAATCTTTTCTTCCTTTGACTTCAATCTTGACTTTGACTTTGACTTTCGTAACACGGGGTGTTACAGGGAGCCATCGGGGCGCGGCACTGAGCGAAACCGATTGTCCAGGAGTTTCCATAACAACTACTGATGACGGGGGTAGCCTCAAAGACTAAATAAAATGACTAAATATGTAATTGTTAAACGGTTCAATGGTTGTAAAGCTGTGGTATGGGAAAAGCAAACAGTGGCCAGTCACATCTGGAGATCGCTTCACCAACCCACAAGCCGCAAAAGTAAAGCAGGTCTGCACAATGCACGCTATTATCCGGGGGTCAAAAGCCTTCAACCCCCGAAAGGGGAAACCCTCCACTGCAAGCAAGGTTACTAGTCTAATACATTCCACTTCGGGAGATGTCTTCCCTTATAAAATGACACTTCATTTACTTCAGAAGACACCTCCTGACAAGCGTTGATTCCCTAATCCCTGGTCATCCACATCGAGTGCTTGTTTCACATAAGTCACTCCCTTTCACATCCAACACACACATTCCCTTTGCTACCACTTCCGAATCTGAGAACAATTCAGAGGAGGATCCATAGCAAGGAACAGCAATAAACTAGTAAACCTCCTTCCACGTCTTGCAAACGTGGGGGGACCCCACGACCTGCGTTAGGCAAGGTTGAACCCTTCAACCATTTTTCCTAGCCAGTCCAGCTACCACCGTTGGTCTTGTATTTGTTGTATCAACAAGTTGGCGCCCACCGTGGGGCTACGCCGCTATTTCTTCTCCAAAAGACCTAGTAGTGTAGCTCTCTTCACTTAAAATCACCATGTCTGAAAGTGGATCCCCGGAAGAGGTAAATCAGATTCCAAACACTTCTACTCCGGGTAGTAGCCAAGCTCACGTAGCTATACCAACTTCTTTCTCAACTCCGGGGAGCACACCCGAGTTCCTCAACTTCAACACACCAACTCCGTCCAGATCCGGAGTTCCATCTCCCAATATCGGTGTCTCCGACGCCCCATCATGTGTTGAACTCACCCCCGAAGGGGTTGCCAACAATTTCCTTGTGCTAAGGTCCCTTCTCAACCAGCACGTGAGTAAAGAAAGAGAAAAGGGAGTGAGGATTCGTTTAGACTATGACGAACCTGAGCCAACATTGTCTCCTGGGCCACCTCCCCCTCTTTTTGCAACAAGAAGTGAGGCTAGTCCCAGTAACCTTTCAAACCCTCACCCTTATCTATCCACTATGACAAATCCTATGGTGCACCCTATTTCTCTTCCCAACCAGTTACTAGTGGTGCTCCTTTGGGACACGAGCTAACTCTTGACAAGCTCCTACAATCCCCAGTAACAAGCTATCCAGCATCTACCACAACCACATGGGAGCAAGCTTTGTCCGTACTCCCTTTAGCACGAAGTGCTGTTATGAGTACTCCCCTCGGGATAAACTGTTCCGCTGGCCCAGGAAGCCTTCAAGGCTTCAACCCCGTGCCCAGCATGATGACCCAGATGATGGCCAACTTCCCATGGCAACACTTTATTAATCAAGTGCTTGCCACTCAGGGAAATAATGGCAATAGCAGTAATGTTGATGCAAGGGCTGAAGAAGACCTGGCTAAACCATACAAGCCAAGTAACCTCTCATGCTTTTCAAGGCAGATAGCCGATTATGATTTCCAGTCAAAGATCAAAATGCCATCACACATCAGGACGTATGATGGGACTGAAAATCCTGAGGACCATCTTCAGATCTTCACCGGTGCAGCTAGGATAGAGAAATGGTCAAACGCTGAGTGTTGCCTAATGTTCATGCAAACTCTTGTTGGATCCGCCAGGATCTGGTTCAATGACTTACCTGCTCAAAGCGTTCGAAGCTTTGATGATCTTAGCAAAGGTTTCCTGGCCAATTTTTCCGAACAAAGGCGATATATCAAAGACGCAACAGTGATCTTTCAGATAAAACAACGTGATGATGAAAGTCTCCGTGCTTTCATTGAACGATACAAGAAGGAAGGTCTGACTTATGTAGGGGCCGATGAGAAAATGAGAGTGGCTGGCTTCATGAATGCCATCACCTCTAAGTACCTTACAAGGGATTTCAACAAATCTCTACCCAAGACCCTAGAAGAAGCTCTTGAAAGGGCTGAAGCCCACATCCGGGGAGAGGAGGCAGTAGACATTAAGGAACAAAGAAAAAGAGGGTCCGGCTGGAGAAGCAACAGTCCAGCCAGAAAAAGAGGGAACTTCAACTCCTATGACAGGCGGTCAAAGGGTTCAGACCCTCGAAGGTCTGAAAGTCGGAACCTTTCGAGCAGGGAAAAAGGCATAAGTTTCACACCCCTCACAAAGACCCCTCAAGAAATCCTTGCAACAGAAGAAGTTAAACAAAACTTTCGGCCTCCTAGGCCTCTCCCAAAGAGCAGGAAGAACGAGAACTCCACCCAGTACTGCGAGTTTCATGAAGAAAAAGGTCACCACACCAATGATTGCTTCCACCTCAAGAAAAGAATAGAAGAGGCTGTTAAGTCCGGAGAACTCGCTCATTTGGTAAAGGGAGTCCGGGACAAGATGGCTGAAGGAAAGGGTAAGGAAGTCAATATGGTAGATTTCGATGGAAAGGTTCCTCACAAGAGGCAGAGGTTGGAAGCTTGGGAGCTTCAGTGTGTCTGTTTCCCCCCAGCGGAGAAAGACCCTCTCTCTAACCCCCTCGTGGTAGAAGCTACCGTGGGAACGTTGCAAACATGCAAGGCATACATAGACATGGGGGCTGCCACTGAAATCATGTTCGAAAAATTCTTCAACCGATTGAGCAGTGAAGAACGTTCAAGGCTTCAACCCTCTGGAACCTCTATAAAAGGTATCGCTGACATACCCCTCAAGCCTTTAGGGCAATTGACACTTAATGTTCGTTTCAGTGAAGGTTTAAAAGAAAGAACCCAACCACTCACCTTTGTGGTTATCAACATCCCCTCAAGCTATGATGTGATCATTGGGAGACCAGGACAGTGTGCATTTTACATGGCCGTGTCTGTTGGCCACGGCACAGTCAAATTCCCTACCGAGAGGGGCATAGCAACCCTTCAACCCTCTCAGGAAGCCTACATGGTTGAAGGTGAAAGTTCAAACAGTGAAGAAGACAGGCAAAGGTTGGTCATAAACCCTAAATACCCTGAACAAAGAATAAGGGTCAACCCAGACCTTTCTCAAGAGACCCTTTCATACCTTGAAAAATTGCTAACACACTACAGCGATGTATTCGCTTGGTGTCCCGAAGATATGACCGGGATCCCCCGGGACATTGCCGAGCATGAGTTGAGAATACCACCGGAGGTCAAGCCTGTGGTCCAAAAGAAAAGAAGCTTGGCACCTGAGAGAAGTCTGGCAGCCTGCCAAGAGGTTGAAAAGCTTATGTCGGCCGGTATTCTCCGAGAAGTCAAATACCAGTCATGGGTTGCAAACCCGGTTATGGTCAAGAAACCAGACAACTCTTGGAGGATGCGCATAGACTTTAAAGATCTTAACAAAGCTTGTCCCAAGGATTGCTATCCACTACCGGAAATCGATCTCAAGGTTGACTCCCTCATGGGTTATTCGTTCAAATGCTTTCTTGATGCATACAAAGGTTATCACCAAATCCTCATGAAGAAAGAGGATGAGGAAAAGACAGCCTTTCACACGGATAAAGGGATCTTTTGTTATCAAAAGATGCCTTTCGGCCTCAAAAATGCCGGAGCAACCTATCAACGGCTCGTTGACAAAGCCTTCGAAAGCCAAATTGGCAAAAACATGGAGGCATATGTCGATGACTTGGTTATCAAAAGCAAGACGGAATATCAAATGCTCGATGATATTCAAGAAACTTTCAAGAACCTCAGAAAGGTTAGCATGAAGCTTAATCCGGAAAAGTGTTCATTTGGATTCGAGGAAGGAAAATTTTTGGGCCACATCGTTGGAAAACAAAGCATCAAAGCCAACCCTAACAAAGTAAAAGCCGTCCTTGAAACCAAACCACCAAAGACCAAGAAGGAGGTTGAAAGCTTGAACGGGAAGCTTGCAGCCTTGAAGCGTTTTACCTCAAAGTTGGCCGAAAGATCTCTGCCCTTCTACAAAACGCTCAAGAACTGCTCGGATAAGAAGGATTTCAAATGGACTGAAGAAGCTGAAGAAGCTTTCAACCAGATGAAGCAACATCTAGCTTCCCTACCAAACATTGCGGCACCAAAAAACGGGGAGTTAATATCGGTGTACCTCTCAATCGCGGACGAGGCCATCAGTGCAGTCCTCACCATTGAGCGAGACAAGGCCCAGGTACCCGTTTATTTTTTCAGCAAAACTTTAAAACTGGCTGAAACAAAATATCCTCCCCTTGAAAAGCTTGCCCTAGCCCTAGTTCAAACAGCTAGGAGGCTTCGAAGGTACTTCCAAGCACACCCTATACAAGTGGTCACCGACCAACCTATTAAGAGTGTGCTTGAAAAACCTGAAAACTCGGGGCAATTAGCCAAATGGGCCATAGAACTAGGTGAACATAACATCACCTATGTCCCAAGGAAAGCTATCAAGGCTCAAGTCTTGGCCGATTTCATTGTGGAAGTCCCAAACCAAACAGCCACTGAAGTAAACACTACCACCACTGAACCTTCCAACCCTGAAGCCTGGAAGCTTTTTACCGACGGGGCTTCAAGCGTTGAAGGGTCAGGGGCTGGATTAATTTTGATCAACCCAAAAGGTTTGGAATTCACATATGCTCTCCGTTTTGATTTTCAGACCACCAATAACGAGGCTGAATACGAAGCACTAATAGCCGGCCTAAGGCTGGCCAAAGAAATGAAGGTTGAAAAGCTTGAAGTGTTCACGGATTCGTTGCTGGTCTCAAGCCAAGTGAATGACAGCTACATAGCTAAAGAGCCCAACATGAAAAAATACAGAGAAAAATCCAAGGAACTAATGAGTACCTTCCAAGCATGCAACATCAAACAGATCCCCAGATCTCAAAACAAAAAGGCCGATGCCCTAAGTAAGCTTGCATCTCTCACTTTTGCCCACCTCACCAAGAAGGTACTGGTAGAAGTGTTGAAGGCCCCATCCATTAATGAATTGGAGGTTCAAGATGTGGTTACCGAAGAAGAACCAAACTGGATGACTCCCATAAGAAAGTTCCTCAAAAATGGTGAATTACCCAATGATCAAGTGGAAGCTAAAAGGGTTGAAATCAAGGCAAGGCAATACATACTGCAAGGAGAAACCCTTTACAAAAAGGGTTACCTTGCTCCCTTGCTAAGATGTGTCGGTCCCGAGCAAAGTAAGTATTTGATCAAGGAAATTCACGAAGGTGTGTGTGGACATCACTTTGGAGCTAGGTCGGTAGTTGCAAAGCTCATCAACCTCGGATATTTCTGGCCTACAATGCATCGGGATACAACCAAAGAACTGAAGAAATGTGATGCTTGCCAGATCCATGCACCGATTCCAAAAAGTCCCAAGCACGACTTAGTCCCAATAACCTCAGCATGGCCATTCCATAAATGGGGAATGGACATTGTTGGTCCATTTCCCCCTAGCAAAGGAGGGGTAAAATTCTTACTAGTGGCAGTAGATTACTTCACTAAGTGGCCTGAGGTCAAACCACTTGCCAAAATCATGGGAAAACAAGTCATTGACTTTGTTTGGGAGAACATTATTTGCCATTATGGATTGCCGGGAGTACTTGTCACTGATAACGGAAGACAATTTGCTGAGAAGCCTTTCAGCATTTGGTGCAAGGAATACAAAATCAATCAAGTTTTCAGCTCAGTGGCTTATCCGCAATCAAACGGCCAGGTTGAAAGAACAAATAGAAGCATAGTGGAAGGCATCAAGACAAGATTGGGAAGATACGAAAGCAACTGGCTCGAAGAATTGCCTAGTTTCCTATGGGCAATTAGAACAACAGAAAAAACAAGCCATAAGAAAACACCTTACAGCTTGGTATTTGGATCCGAGGCTGTGATCCCTGCCGAAATAGGGGTTGTAACCCAAAGAATTGTCAACATGGATCCCGAAGCAAACCAAAAAGAGACCATGTTGAATTTACAACTCCTAGAGGAAGCAAGAGATCAAGCCGCAATTCAAGAAGCCAAATACAAGCAACAAATGGAAGCTTACTACAACAAAAAAGTCAAGAACGAACGTTTCAAGCCAGGGGACCTGGTCCTCAGAAACAACGAAGCCAGCAAGAAAGAAAATCAAGGAAAGCTTGGCCCAAAATGGGAGGGCCCATACACCATCCTTGAAGCACACAAAGGTGGATCCTACAAGATGGCTGATTCAGAAGGCAAAAGGCTTCCAAGACTTTGGAACGGCAAAACCCTGAAAAGGTTCCATGTTTAAACGGGAAAGTTTGGTTTGTATCAAAATGTATTTCAAGCAGGATTATGAATACCTTTTGTAAAAAGCAAGTATTGCTTTGATGAATGAAGTTGTTTTTATCAAACTTGTCTTTCTATCCCAAAATCAGGTTGAGAACCTAGCAAAAAACTCCATGGCAGGGGCCATGTAAGGGGATGAGCTCCCAGGCCACATCGCTCAATAGGTTCAAGGGTTGAATGAGCCTATATAAGGGG
This sequence comes from Helianthus tuberosus, assembly GCA_030545235.1. Taxonomy (NCBI): domain Eukaryota; kingdom Viridiplantae; phylum Streptophyta; class Magnoliopsida; order Asterales; family Asteraceae; genus Helianthus; species Helianthus tuberosus. The sequence continues at coordinate 52,695 of JARYGA010023641.1, read as the reverse complement.
TGAGTTCCTAAATCAATACAACTCCATGAGACTTGTTAAGAAAAAATAAAATTGTCTCATAGACGGGTATAAGCAGCCTACACCAAATGCTCCCTAAGCCTTAGAAATAGTCCACAAAAAAGGCTAAAAAGCCAAAAGAAATAATTAAAAGGATAGGTGCCATCTCTTCTTGTTAAAAATGCCAAGGCTAAGTGTCTGCAGCACTGAACCCTTTTAGGTATAAAAAACATAAGGGCAGCACAAACTCGACAAAGACAAAGTTACAAAAGAACAAAGCAAATCCAAAAAGAACAAAGTCAATTGGACAAAAAATCACAAAGGTACAAACCAAGCCAGGACGCAAAACTAAGAAGCCTTCAAGGCTTCAAGCCACCTGGGTAATATCTCGAAACCTTAAAGGCTTCAACCTATTAATAGACAGCCAAAAGGCCTGGAAGGTTAGAAGCTAAATAAACTGCCTTGACTAAAAAAGCATAAGCATAAAACCATAATTCAAGGAAGATAGTTAAAACATAACATCATATAAAAGAAAGCACCAAAAGACTTTCAAACATAAGTTAGAGCAAGTCCTAATAACTTGCAAGCTTAAACTACTGTTCCAGCGGCCACAAAAGCCTTAAAACACAACCAACAGGAACCTTAAGGGTTCCTAATAACCTAATATTGTTCAAGATAACATTACAAAACATAAATTGTTTTCAGTACTAGGAAAGCTACGAATCAAGCATCAACAGATTTGGAAACTCCAGAACCTTCGCCCTTGGCCTTCTTTGTTTTCTTCAACTTTTTAGTCTTCAAACCTCCATCACCACCAACCGCTGAAGCCTCCAAGCTTGCATCCTTAGGAACATCCGGCTGACCTGAAAGGGTATCGTCACTATCACCCGAATAAGACCTCTTCCTTGAAAGAGATCCCAGGATTTCAGCACAGACCTTCTCATTTAAGCCCTCCGGCTTCAAATCCTGCAACACAGCAAGAGGCTTACCAAAGCAACCAGAAACTTGATGGATGTAAGGATAAGTCAGCTTCTCCATTTGCTCAACGGAGCCTTTAAAAACATCAGAAGCCTCAGGCCGAAACAGAGGTGACTTCTCCAAATGTTGACCGGACTCATGGAGCTTATAACCTGCAATAAGACCTTGGTGTTTTCCTAAATTGAGTAGTTTAGTGTAAACATCGCCAAGGGCAGAATTAAACTCTATGGAGTGCAACAGATAGGTGACCACTTGATGGAAACCCTGCTCAATGAGCCATTGGTTATCCCCAGTAGCCTGGGCAACCAAAGCCTTCAACCCATCCTTCTCTTTAGCAAATGCATTCTGTTGCACAGCCAAAGTCTCCCGGTCAGCTTTCAACTTCAACAAGTTAGCCTCAAAACTCTTTTTCAAATCACCCATCTCAATCTCATGCATCCTCTTCAAGTCACTAACCTTCTTGTCCCACGCCGCTTCTTTCTCGGCAAAACTAGCAATCTCCTTCTTCATCCCAGCCATGGAGGATTTCATTTTATCCTTCTTCTTGGATAATTCTTCATATTCCTGCATTCTTTGACGAAAACGGGCAATGCCTTGAGGAAGCATGGCAGCAAGGTTGCAAGTACTTAAAATCATACGGGACAACATCAGATCATCATCCATCCCAGCAATGGTCTTGTGAACCGATGGAGGAGCAATGTGACTCAGAGCATCCTCACAAACAGCAGCATCTTTGAAGCTGTCATCATTCTTCACCGACCAAGCAGGCACATAAATCCCTTCCGGATCCAACCCTTCAACGTCCCTGCTTGAAGATTCCTAAACAGGAGTGGCAACAACCTTCTTGCCTGAAACCTTTTTACCATGAACAACCAATTCCTTATCCTTCTCAGCACCTGCTTCAACACCTTGATCTTCCGAAACTTCAATATCATCACTCAAATCCACCGGTTCAGTGGAAGTGGATTGAGGACCAGCCTTCAACAACCGACGAGAAGATCGACGAGTTGAAGACTTAGGAACATTGGACTTAGAAAAACCTTTGACAGTAGCAGCACTAACATAACCTGATCCCTCAAATCTTTGATCAACAGTCCTAACCACAACATTCTCACCAGGAACAGACGGAGCATCCTCAAAAACAACATCAGAAGTATCGTCGCTCTTAATAAAATCCAAAGCAGACATGACTGCAAAAAACAACAACACATAAGTCATAGGTTAAGAAAAACACAAAGAGGACAAAAAAAGAAAGTGCATACCCATTCCACTCCTCATAAGAACTGAATCCCGATCAACATTCCCCCAAATTTTACTAACCCCTAAAAGAACTAGTAAGTGCTCAGGAAAGGGACGAACCCTCGAAGGGCATCCCTGGATGGCATTGAGAAAAACAGCATTCAATTCAGACTCGGAAGGTTCCGGATCATTGAGAACAGCATCCGGATTCCTCCACACCATTTTAAATGGGAGAATAGTATCGGAGACCCAGAAAAAGCGGTCTTTCCAAGCCCCAAGTGTAGTAACCATCGACGAAATAAGGCAGGTATCAACTTTGGTTGTTTCAAAAGTAAACCAATCGCCATTCTTAGCCAAGCGAAAAAACCGGCGAAAGAGTAAAAGGGAAGGATCATACCTGAGAGCACGGCACAAAACCTCAGAATGCAAAACCCTAGCCATCCCCTTTGGATAAACTTGCCCAAAAGAAACCCGATAATACTCCAACAAGTTCAAAACAAAAAACGAAAAGGGATAACGAAGGTTCGAGAACTCAAAATGACTACAATAAAGGGCAATCGAACCAGAAGGTGGTTTATCAACAGGAACATCACAAGCAGGGGCAGTTGGGTTAAACTTCCTATCAATACCATATTCCATACAAAATAAATCTACCTCCTCTTGTGTTAACCGAGAAAAAGATTTTGCTAAGTCCTTACGAGCACCCATTTTTGAAAACAGAAAATAAAGAAAGCAAGATGTAAAGAAACCGGAACTAACCTTAGAAGAAGGAGAAAATGGCGAGACACTTGAAAAAATTATGAAACAAATGGATAAGTTTGGAAATATAAAATAAGTATAAACCTACAATAGGGGTAATAATGGCAAAACAGTAACTCCTGCGAAAACCGCCACCCTATCAACTGCCATACATCAATCAAATCAATTGTCAGTTATTTAAAATTCAAATTCAAAACATTAACTGCCTTCAACCTTTCAAGCCTTCAAGCAACGAACCCTCGAAACCTTCAGGCAATAAAATACGTACATAAAAGTCAGAAGTCTTTGAGCTCATCACCCAAAAACCTCTGACTTGGGGGGCTGATGACGGGGGTAGCCTCAAAGACTAAATAAAATGACTAAATATGTAAACGCTCAAATGGTTAAACGGTTCAATGGTTGTAAAGCTGTGGTATGGGAAAAGCAAACAGTGGCCAGTCACATCTGGAGATCGCTTCACCAACCCACAAGCCGCAAAAGTAAAGCAGGTCTGCACAATGCACGCTATTATCCGGGGGTCAAAAGCCTTCAACCCCCGAAAGGGGAAACCCTCCACTGCAAGCAAGGTTACTAGTCTAATACATTCCACTTCGGGAGATGTCTTCTCTTATAAAATGACACTTCATTTACTTCAGAAGACACCTCCTGACCAGCGCTGATTCCCTAATCCCTGGTCATCCACATCGAGTGCTTGTTTCACACAAGTCACTCCCTTTCACATCCAACACACACATTCCCTTTGCTACCACTTCCGAATCTGAGAACAATTCAGAGGAGGATCCATAGCAAGGAACAGCAATAAACTAGTAAACCTCCTTCCACGTCTTGCAAACGTGGGGGGACCCCACGACCTGCGTTAGGCAAGGTTGAACCCTTCAACCATTTTGCCTAGCCAGTCCAGCTACCACCGTTGGTCTTGTATTTGTTGTATCAACAACTACGATTACCAATTATTTAAGCATCACGTCCCATACCATGACATAACAAGTAGCATAGTTATTACAGACAATTAAAAGACAAGTAGTTATGTTCCGACAACTCAAATTTAAAATAAATAAATTGTTTTTGTTTGTTTCTAGACTCCATCCTACTCGATTCCACAAAGGCAGGTAAAGCACAGCATCCTAAGCACCTATCACATACGTTAAAATAGAGGTCAATACACATAGTGTAAAGGTGAGCATACAAGTTTGATAGATATAATAGAGTTCAAAATCGTTTACGCATAACCAGCATGTAACATGTAACAAAGTGAAGGCTAGTAGGTTATCGATAGAGAAATATGCATAGACGTGTCTGCGAGTTGTAGAATGTGTAACACATATCCCCACTGGGACACGTGAAGTAAAGCCCTTAATAACCCCTGTCCACGACAGGTGCTGAGTCAAAACTATAGTACTATCGTTGCTAAGGTGTCAGGAAACAATCACTATGTTAACATAACTTACAAGCATTCATCGAATGACACGTAGCATGCAATAACGGTTAGCGTATAAATAGTGTTTGTGTTGTGTGTCGATTGTGATTTAGAATAAGTAACGTATGTAACACCCGAAAGTGCGTAAAGAAAAAAGGGTTCGAGTATACTCACAGATAGCGTTTAACAAGTAAACACTGTCTTGGATTGAAGGGAGTGCTGAGAGATTAGCCTGGACAGTTAACGATAGCATAAACGATAAGCGGCATGTAAAATGGTACAAAGTGTCAAGGTGTCGAATGGTAATCTGATCGGATGGCAATCCGATCGGATGGTCATTCGATCGGATGTCAATCCGTTTGGATGGTCATCCGATCGGATGGCCATTCGGTCGGATTGACATTCGTTTGGTAAGGATGTGTTTGTATATAATGGCTTTGAAGTTTTCGTTTTAGCATTTTGAAAACCGAGAAGTATCTCTACCTTTCAGGTCGGTCGGTCGAACGGCGGTTCGATCGGATGGCGTTCCGTTCGGCGAGGTATTTCTCAGAGAACAAGTTCACAGCAGGATTATCATCCAATCGGATGGTCTACCGATCGGGTGGCAATCCGTTAGATCTCACTATACATTTGAACATGTTGAAAATTATTAACTGTTGAGACCAAGTGCAATCCGTCCCGCGACCGGATCGTGTTGCTAACTTGAAAATGTGCTAAGTTTTACGGTTGCTAGAGACGATATGACTTCGTGCTAAACAACAGGAACCCCGTCAGGACCCAAGTGTTCTGATCGACCAAGAATCACCCTAGCCCGGCCAGTCAACTGTTCAAGATGGTTGTTCATGTTTAACCCGAAATCAGTTGTCTCTTAAACCAACACATCACTAAGAAGGACTAGAATATCAAAACGAGCTCCGATTCTATCGGTTTTGAGTGCATTGAGTGTAAAAGAGTTGAAAGAAAGTTGGAAAACCATCTTTCAGTCCTTTTAGTCATGGAAATGTTCAGATCTACTTGAGAATCATGTTTAATCATGTGGAAATCTTTCAGATCTAAGTTGTTCTTGGTGGAATGAGGCCAAAACTTGAAGTTCATAAGAACTCCATGATGACATCATCCTAGAACACCTCAAATCCGCTGATTTCACGGTTAAAAGTTAAGATTCAAAGGTGAAAAGGATGAAGAAGTGTGTGTAGATCATAGAAGTATAAGATTTTTTTGGGTAAAGGGTTACCCCGGTGATTCTATTAAAATGCAACCGCAATTAAGTACAAGTAGTGAGGATGAGTTCCACACTAGTTCATATACAGGACATGCCCCATATATGTAAGACAAATCAAAACAAAAATACCTATGACACCCCATAACCTAGCCTACTAAATATCATGAATAGATTTCTAGTAGACAAACAAAGCAAAATAAAAACATAATCCTCAGCCGCCATCATCAAAGATAAAGCTGCCGCAAACCAGCAACCCCTTCAAACGAACCAACAAACGCCTATCCATTTGAGAATTTTGTGGAAGAGGTGCTTGCCCCTGCTTTCGATGAAACAGAATGAGTACCCGATGTCATAAAGTCACTAGTTTCATTGTATACTTCAACGACCTCCTCCTCATCCGATTCCTGCATGTCTCTCGACTTATTCTCTTTCTTCTCCACTTGACCCACATTGATACCTCCTTGATTACCGTCATCGTCTTTAAGGATATTAAATGGGTTCGATGTTGAGACCTGATGAATCACCGGATTCCTCAAAGACGATTTCGGTTTCGGTTTGACAACTGGTCTATAGACTAACTTAGACTTCTGATTTTTCATATGAAGCCCTTGATTATTATGCTTTCTTCTTTTTGGCACCCACAACCAGAAAATCATCATTATTCTTCTTCTCAGCATCCCCAATCGAACTTACCTGAGGGTTCTTAGGACACGAGTTGTCTTCATGACCGAAAACACAACAAGATGAACACCTTAAAGGCTCCCAATCATACTCAATTTTAACCTCCACCATTGAATGACCAATACCATCCAAAGATGGGATTGCAACAGTTACACTCTTCTTTAAATCAACCCCTGCCTGAACTTCAATAATGCTCTAGCATAGCTGCTTCTTCCCCAAGACTCCGCACACATTGTGGCAGTATACGAATCCAACATCTTAGGCACCCCAATCTTAGATGCAAGTAAACTAAGACCATCCTCAGTAAATGCCGCTAAGGGCACATCATGCATCTTGACCCAAACTGGAATAGATTTTAAATCCTCTTTTTCCAACTTGATAGAGGCCGACCACTCTTTCAAAATTATGGGAACATTTCTTATCATCCACGGTCCATCCTCTAACATTTGGTCCATCCCTTCTTTAGTTTTGAACTTGAAGAAAAAGAACCCACGTGCATTCATCATAAGTCTTGACAGACCATATTTTACCCAATTGTTCTTTGCAAAGAAATCCACCACAGGAAATGCTAGTCGTTTACCCAGAAAATACCCATACAAAGTGTTCGCATACTTGTCAGAGACTTGTTTAACTGAAGACAATGGAATAACAACATCAGCTCCGTCAACAGCCTCACTCGATTCCATCACCCTAAAGTTCACTTTAACATTCTCTTTAGTATCCTTCACTATATTAGCAAACGATAAACGTTCCGCAGATCCAGAAACTGTTGGTTTCCCTTTATCAGCCGAAAAAGATGATCCAATGTAGTCTGATGTTGGCGCATACCCCATGGAAGTATGAACAGCCACCGGGTAATCTAAACCTGAATGCAGCTTCTCCACAGAGATTGGAGCAGAAACCTTTGTCAATTCATCAATTATATTAATTTTACGGGGTTCAGTTGGAGACGTCTGAACTGTGCCCCGACAAGGCAGCCATGTATTACCATCCACATCAATAACTCGGCTGGCCAAACCCTCAAACAAGTATGAAGGTCTGTCGCTGCCATCAATATGTGTGTTATGCACAACCATTCAGAAAAACAACTCTCTTTAACCGATTGTAGAAACAAACTCGACAAAACAAATCACCAAATAAACCCGTCGAACCAACAAAAAACGCAGAAACAAACAAAAACCCTAAACAAGCAAGAAACCCTAACCCATGAATTCGAATAGATCTGATAGCTTACTTGGAAAATCAGGCCGATGACCAAAGAAAGAACACAAACTATACGAAGTAGAATGGATTTGGGCGGCGATTGAAGGACAAAAAAAAAAGAAACCCTAGATGAATATCGAACAGATCTGCAAGCCGACTTCGTTTTAGATGTTAGAAACTTCCAAAGAACTAATCAGCATCAGAAATCACGGTGAAAACCTAGGGTTACGGTTGAAGGATCAAAATCGCCATTTGCTAGAGAGAGAATTAGGGTAGTGTGTTTTTGATATAGAAGTATAAGATTTAGGTTGGAAACTTACAAGAATCGCGAGAAAATCGAGAGAAAGAAGGCTGGAGCGCGCCTGGTCGAGTAGAGGAGCTATCACATCACAAATGGTGTGACAGGAGGGTATTTATAGGGTTTCCAAAAGAGGAAAGTGCGCAAGGGTCGGATTGGTCACCGATCGGATGGCAACTCGATCGGATGGTAATCCGATCGGATGGCCACTCGATCGGTTGGCCATTCAATCCAGGTGTCCGGCGTGTTGGGTTTTGTCGTTTCGATTCGCGTGTTGAGTGTTGCGATGCGGTTCGAGTAAGCGATGCGATAGATTAATAATAAACACACAAATACTATATCTAACATACAATCATCATAAATAACTTGCGTTTAGCGTTTGCGATTCATTTGGGTTGCGATTGTGTTTCGATTAATCACCACAAACATAAACATAAACATGCACACGTAACACATAAGTAACACACACACGTAAAACAATATCCAGGATGCATAAATCGAGTTGTGAAGGCGATTGCGATGCGATAAGCGATAAAACATGCGATAAACATCGATTACAAGAGGAGTGCTAGGGTCACTAAGTACTTCGAGGAATGGAAGCTAGATGGAGTGGAGAGCTTTGAAGAAGAATAAAGGCCATCTTTTTTTTTCTTTATTTTCTTAATTGTTGGAAGTTTTTGGTTGTGTCTTGTTGACTCTCTAGTGGTATGCCAGTAGAGAGAACTAGAGGGCGTTTTGCTTTTCTACTTGTATCATTTTGTTGATATGATATAAAATCACCGGGGTAACCCTTTACCCAAAAAAAAACATCGATTAAACCTCGATTATTCACAGATACTCCACATAATACAACTAAAGCGATAAAAATAAAGATTCGATTATAGTCAAAGAAGTCAAATCAGTAATTAAGCAAGGAGTGACAGATCATAATTAGAAATCTTTTCTTCCTTTGACTTCAATCTTGACTTTGACTTTGACTTTCGTAACACGGGGTGTTACACATATCTCGATAAATTTGTGATTGTGTTTATCGATGATATTCTGATTTATTCACGGACAAAGGAAGAGCACGAACAGCATCTCAGAGCCATTCTAGAACTATTAATGAAGGAAAAGCTCTACGCAAAGTTCTCAAAATGCGAATTCTGGATTCGCGAGGTATACAGTTCCTTGGTCATGTGGTAAACAAGAATGGTATACATGTGGATCCCACAAAGATTGAAGCGATAAAGAACTAGGAAACTCCCAAGACACCGACTGAGATTCGACAGTTTTTGGGATTAGCGGGTTATTACCGCAGGTTCATCGATAATTTCTCCAAAATAGCTCAACCACTAACTTCTCTTACTTAGAAGGACAAGAAGTACGACTGGGGAGACAAGCAAGAAGAAGCCTTCCAACTGCTCAAGAACAAGTTATGCGATGCACCGATACTATCCCTACCCGAAGGCACGTAAGACTTTGTGGTACATTGCGACGCTTCGCGACAAGGATTGGGTTGCGTGCTCATGCAACGCCAAAAAGTCATCGCTTATGCTTCACGCAAACTGAAAGTAAATGAGAAGAATTATACCACTCATGATCTGGAGCTAGGTGCAGTGGTATTTGCCTTGAAGATTTGGCGACATTATCTGTATGGTACTCGATGTACTATCTGCACAGATCACAAGAGTCTGCATCACATATTTGATCAAAAGGAGCTTAATATGCGACAGCGACGATGGGTTGAGTTGCTGAATGATTATGACTGCGAGATCAAGTATCATCCTAGAAAGGCAAATGTGGTAGCAGACGCCTTAAGTCGAAAGGAAAGGGTTAAGCCCATAAGGGTTCGAGCTTTGGAAATAACTATTCAGACGGATCTCACTTCACGCATACGTGACGCCCAACAAGAAGCCCTTAAGAAGGAAAACATTAAGGCTGAATATCTCCGAGGAATGGAGAATAAGTTAGTGCCAAATGAGGAAGGAACCTTATACTTCATGGGACGCCTTTGGGTTCCGCTCTATGGCGATATTAGAGAGGTTATTTTTTATGAAGCTCATAAGTCAAGGTACTCGATTCACCCAGGATCAGACAAGATGTACCAAGATCTGAAAGAATATTATTGGTGGCCAAAGCTCAAGAGTGACGTTACCATTTATGTTGGGAAATGACTAGCCTGTGCTAAGGTTAAGGCCGAATATCAAAAACCTTCAGGACTTTTGCAACAACCTGAAATACCCATGTGGAAGTGGGAACAAATTTCGATGGACTTCATAACAAAATTACCCAGGACTCCTAGAGGACATGATATGATATGGGTAATAGTGGATCGATTGACAAAGTCTGTGTACTTCCTACCGATTCGAGAAAAGGATAGCACTTGGAAGCTAGATGAGCTTTACCTCAAGGAGATAGTAGCACGTCGTGGAGTGCCTATCTCGATAATATCTGATAGAGATGGACGACTTGTATCAAGGATTTGGCAATCCTTTCAAGAGGCCTTTGGATCTCAGTTAAATTTGAGTACGACCTTTCACCTGCAAACAGACGGATAGAGCGAACGAACTATACAAACACTGGAAGACATGATGGATTTAGGTGGCAGTTGTGATACTTACCTACCTCTGATTGAGTTTTCCTATAATAACAGCTACCATACGAGTTTTCAAGCCGCACCGTTCGAAGCTCTTTATGGTCGTAAGTGCCGCTCACCGTTGTATTGGGCAGATGCTGGAGATAGACAGATGGTTGGTCCCGAACTGGTTCAAGAAACAACCGACAAGATTATGCAGATCCGAGAGCGCATCAAGGCGGCTCGTGATCGATAAAAGAGCTACGCAGATCAAAGACGGAAACCTTTGGAATTCGAAGTGGGAGACATGGTTTTGTTGAAAGTCTCACCTTGGAAAGATTCGGGAAACGTGGCAAGTTAAATCCACGTTACATTGGACCATTCAAGATTTTAGAAAGGGTTGGTACCGTTGCATACAAGCTAGAATTACCAGAAGAACTAAACGGTGTTCATGATACATTTCACGTGTCAAATCTGAAGAAAAGCCCAACTCAGGAAACAGTTATCATCCCTGCGGATGAAGTGCATATCGACGACACTCTCCAATTCACTGAGGAACCTGTTGAAGTTATGGACTAGAAAGTCCACAAGACTCGGAGAAGTCGTATTAAGCTTGTCAAGGTTCGTTGGATCTCACGTCACGGCCCAGAGTTTACTTGGGAACGTGAAGATCGAATGAAATCCAAGTATCCGCGTTTGTTCCCTAACTCCCCTGCAACTGATAACACAGCTTAAAATTTCAGGGCGAAATTTTATTAACGGGGGGAGAATGTGACAACTGTCAATTTTCTGTGTATCCGTACAATAATTAAACAGTAAATTGGAACTTAATGACTGTGCCTAATTTAAATTAATGACATGAATGATTTCTGATTATTTCCGTATACAAACAAGTGCACTACATGTTGCATAATTATTTATCATTATTGCATGCAACACAATATGATTTCATTAGTGCACGAAGCAAAGTTAGCACAGTTATCAGACAAACTAGAAGTACTGACGGGAGTTCAGTACTCATGCAGACATGATGTTAAGACACAGAATGAGCCCGAAACCAAGAGTTACACTAGTATAGTGTGCAGGAAAGTAAGGATCATAAAAATTCCTTCATAGTGATAGTTTAAGTGCCGGAAAGTGCCTAAAACTGACAAAAACTGCAGAATTCTGCATATTTCAGCAAAAATCAGCATTCTAACACTAAAATATAATGCAGAATTATAGTTTAATGGTCCAGAATACCTTCCTAGGTGTCGGGAATCAAAATTGTCACAAAAGGAAACATAAAGCACACTAAACTGCGTGATTTAGCACCTTAACGAATCGGTAACCAACCAAACAACCGGACACTACCCGAAACACCAAATTTTCACTAGAAGCACTGTTTTATCATTTCCGAGCTAGTTATGGTCACCGAACATCATAACATTTCTTATAACCATATAACACTTATAACACTAAACATTACACTTAGAAATCAACTAACTTAGTTAGCTTACCATTACATTTCAACTATACCCCGCCCCCCTTCATTCAACAGTCACCAAGGGTGGACCCACCCTTGATTTTGTTTCAATTGTTTATTAGATTTGTTTGATACTTTAGGAGCATATTATCCATGAGTTTATATAATGTTGGGGATTTGTTGTTAAAGACCACAAGTAACACCATTCTCTCACATTACAACTTCAAACAACTTCACCTTTCTCTCCCTCCTCCCTTGCTCATGGCTGTAACCCACCACCCACACTCCCACCATTTTCACTTCTTTGTCATACAATCCAAGGTGATTCTAAGATGCAAGAAGCTAAGTTAAGGAGCTTGGAGCCATTGGAGCTTGAAGGACCACTCTGTAGAGCTTTTATCCACCTTGTTCATCATCATTTTCATCTTTGATTCTTCCCTAGCCTTTGTGCTAGTAGTAAGACTCTTATAGCTTGATTTTACTTCTCTTTTTGTTGGTTAAAAGATTATGTAAGTGGTTAATCATGAAGACCATAAAGAAACAAGAAGATAATTTTTCACATAAAGCTTAAAAACATAAGAATCTATGTTGATTTAGTGTATGTATGATACTTGATGATTGATTTCTTGTGATTATGATGTTGATCATCATAAGAAGCTTGCTAGATTGTGATTAAACACATGATCTAGCAAGTGAGAGGATGAATCTTGTGAAAAACAAAATGATCATCCTTTATGTTCCACATGAACTTGAAAATGAAGTTGATTTTGTGTATGATGAAGTTTGATACATGTCATAAGTCTTGTAAATGGATGATTACAAAGCTAATTTTCTCAAGAAACCAAGGTTATTTACAAGATTTACATAATCATGATTTTTAAAGAAACTAATCATGTTCTTAGTGTTAAATCAAGGCTAGAAACATGTTTGTAACAAGAAAAATACAAAAGAATTATTTTTAGAAAAATCATCCTACAAGTTCTAAAGGACTAAATTTTACAAGAATGTGATTTATAAACAAATAACCATATTTTTAAGGGTAACTAAACCTACTAAATAACCTACTAAGTTACTACAAATTTTTACAAAATTTCAAGTTCATGATGTAGTGTAAATTGCATGATTTTGGCTTATGGTAAGTCTTGATGGAATGGTTGATGATTGAGGATGATTTTAAAAGAAAATGACATGCTTTTAAAACATGGAAACCTCCATTTTTAAGGGGAAACTATGGCAAAATTTTTGTAGAATTTAAACACTTAGAAAAATATTTTTAAACAAGTGTTTATAAGTAAATTTTAATCATGGTTTTTCCTGTAAAATTTTCCATAATTATTGTTACAAAAATTACAAATATTGGAGGTTGATTTTTGATAAATAAAAGTGACTAAGTATATATTTAGGAAAATATATATTTAGAAGTCACAATTGATGTGCTACTTGTATATTATGTGTATTAGTTATATTATTTTAGGAGTTGAAAATAATATAACTTGCCAAACTACCAAAAATTGTAATACAAAATAATACCAAAATTCCAAGAAAATAAATATATAATTATTACCCGAATATTGGACAAACCGGACAAGGACTATGGAGTAAATATATATATTCCGGAATTAAATTCATATAAATGAGTTAAACGGTATTTTGGAAACTAAAAGAACGGAAAATAAGATTTTTATAAGTATTACAAGATATATCATATTTTACCAAGTAGAAAATATATTATTTTGGAGTGGAGAAAAATATATATATATTTTCTTGAACAATTAGAAGATATACTATTTTTGAAGAAAATATATATTTTCTTAAACAACTAAGAATATATTATTTTGGGTGAAAAATGGATTTATAAATATTTTCTAAGTAATCTTGAAGCTTCATTATTTTTGAGGTTTATATGGAAGAATAATTATTTTTGCCAAGAAAGATTTATAGATAATTTTCTATAAAGGTTTTCTTAAAATACATATATTTTAAGAATATAAATTGGTGAATTTTTATTTGAATAAAAATATTATTCCGGAAAATTAAAAACAAGATTTAGTATAAAATACTTAATAAATACAAGAAAATACGTATTCTCGTACGTACAAATACACACCGGAATACGCCACCAATACTTGGCAAAATACACAAGTCTAGAAATACACAAGTACAAGTACACCCATACTTGGGAAAATATACATGTATAAATACATAATATACCAAGTTAAAATATATTATTTTAACAAATATTCCAATAATTGATAAATATAATTTAAGTTAAAATATTATTATTTTAACCAATAATTGTATACTTTGGAATAATATAATGTACATCAAGACGTAACTCAAAGTATGATTATGTCATAACACATAAGACTAGGAGTCGTTACACGACCTATCCGTCTAATAAACCATAGCACGTGTGTAGGTAGTTGCACGACTTCACGGCAGGACCTTTGAGTTACACTAGACAGCAGGACGCAAGATTGTGAGTTCATGTCCCCCTTTTTTTTTCTTTTAACTGTTTACAGTTTTATAACTTCGGGGGTGAAATACATGTTACAATTGTTCACAAACGTTTACAAATGGTATGGTTAGCTAAGGAATGAACTGTTAGATTATGTGAATGGGTAGGCGCACACTTAAGACCATTAATCCTCGTATAAGGACCGAGGGACATGAGTGATAGATCTATTTGGGTGTTGCGAGCCCCACCCCTGGGCCGGAAGTGGCCGAAGGTGGTGACTATGTCTTCCAGCCGGAAGCCCAGTACAAAATCTGCTAGTTTTAAGCCTTCCTACGCCGTTGCACACATATTAATGACCTTGCAAATCATTAACTGATCTGTTCATAGACGTTTTCATACCGGTTTACAAAGTCATATTTACAAATGTTTACAAGGTTATCCGTGCACACATACAGAAACACAGGAACTCGCTCAACTTTTGTTGATGTTTTCAAACTACATGTATTTCAGGAAATTGATATGGATCTGGCGGGCATTCAAAGTTTTCAAGATGCGTTTACAAGAAGTGATGTCATCCCGTTTTGAAGGGTTTGAATTGTGTATATTATCTTTGATAAGATACATGAATCAAAGCCTTGTTTTATTTATGTCTTTTGCTAAAGTCCTTTATGGAACTTAAAACATTTGGTTGGTTGTATGTTAAACTTGAAGTCTTGGTTGGTACTAAAACAATGTGGTTTGTATTATTTTGAAACTTATTAATGGATGAACATCATGGTTTCCATCATATAGTTGTTTGTTATAATTGAATGCAATGATATTAAGCAAGTCACACATAATACCCTTCCTCAAAAGTCAGGGTGTGACAGATTTTGCTGGTTGCAACATAACAAGGAAGTCCACATCAGGAGGGTGTCAATTTCTAGGCAATTGCTTAGTATTTTGGCAAATCAAAAAGCAAGCAGCTGTTTCCACATCCACTGCTGAAGCAGAATACATTGTTGTTGTAAGCTGTACAACCCAACTTTTGTGGCTTCAAAATTAACTGCTGGATTTTGGTGTAACTGCTCTAAAGACTCCTTTAATGTAGACAGTCAAGCAGCTAAAAACATCATTAAAAATCCCGTATCCCATTCAACCACCAAACACATTGACATCAGACATCACTTTGTGAGGGATTGCTATGAAAAAGGTTTGATTACTCTGCATCATGTTCCAACTAAGGATCCGCTGGCAGATGTGTTGACAAAAGCTTTAGACACATCTAACTTTAAAAAGCTTGATCTCTAGGAGTGGCATGCTAAACATGGATTAAAAGGCAAAACTTTGTTTTCCATGAATAAGAAGCATTAAAATGTTTTCAGAAAATTAAAAATCCATCCTTAAAAATAGCTTAAAATGAAATTTTTTCATAAATCCTTAAAAGTCTGTCCATAACCACTATTTTCAAACCTCTGATTGGCTGAAAATTCATCCACTGCTAAAATGTATCCTCTGTTTTCCTTTTACCACTGCTTGAATCACTGTTGATCAAACAGCTGTTGGTCTCAACCACTGATGTCTATCCACCCTAATAGACTAAAATCAGCCACTGTTCATTTCACTGTTCCCAACCACTGTTGTTGCCAACAGTGGTTTCCAAACAATGGTCTTCCATTATCCCAACAGAGGTAGTCATGTGGACAGATGTTAGCCATTAGATCTTTGTAACTGCTGCCACGTCAGCATTCACTTTTTCACTTTAGAAAACACTGTTTCATCCCCAAACAGAGCTTTACTGCCGTCTCGAAATCAAAAATTCAACAAAACGGTTTCCACCTTCTTCTTCTTCTTCAAACCTTCTTCTTCAACCCTACGTTAATCTCTTCTCCGACCATGGCTCTGACAGTCAAACATCCTCACAACTAACTTCCCATTTTTGAGAAAACAGACTAAAATACTTCTTTCCACTCAATAATTGACGTTCTCACGTCATCCAAATACAAAGCAATTCTTACCGCAAATTCTTCGATCTATCCAGACACACTACGAGACTTTTGGGCGAATGCTGAAATCCAATCACAAAAGAAAGTGCCCTATGTTATCACTTCTAAGGTCGGAGAAACACTTGTTCAAATTTCCCCATCTTCCATATCAACAACATTTGGATTAAATGATCAGGCAGGTAAGACCTCTTTTGCAAAAACAGAACTTCATGCAGAATTCATTGAGAGAGTGTATGATGATCAATTAACAGGGGTCACTATTTTTAAACCAAAATTCCCTACTGAAATGAAATTCTTTTTCCATACCCTACTCGTTTGTCTTTCTGCTAAGACCACTGCGTTTAACGAAATACCTTTAAAAATCTAGTACTTGGGATATGCAATTTTAACAAATTCTGATTTCAATTATTCCCAAGCACTATTTTCTGATTTGGTCACAAATGTGAAGAATGTACAAAAAGGGGCTAATAATGTTCTTTTAATGTACCCAAGACTATTAAGCTATTACCTACAAAAACAAGTTTCACAAAAAAGATTTTCAACAAGGTGTAGCTTATCAAATAAATAGTCTTACAAGTGAAACTTTTACTTGCCTTATGGCTAAAGAGTCAATGGTTTCCAAAACAAAAGCAAAGGGGATTGAGCCTATTTTAGATGAGTCCATATCTATTGCTCAAACCTCTTTTGCTGAGCCCACTGCTCCTGGTGATCATAACACCACAACCAGTGTTGTGAAACCCACACCAGCCAAATCCAAAAAACCCACCAAACCCAAACAAAATAAAACGGGTCCTCTGGCAGATGAGATCCTAGAGGTTAACCCAATGACAACACAAATGTCACTTGAAACCACTGCTGCTACTTCCTTACAGCAGTTGGAAAGATCTCAACCCATCCAAACTCCTCATGCATCCTTACAAAAGGATCATATTTTAAGCACAGGGACTCCACATCATGAAGCAGACCTTTCATTTGAAAGTATGCTTAAAAGCCCCTCTCCCATGTCAATGTCGCTTTCTACACCACAACCCTTTCCCCAAATTCCACCAACAATATTACCTATGTTTGAAGCAATTGAAATTCAGACTCAAAACAGTCCCTCTCACTCACACATTACTAAGAGTATAACCTAACAAATGACTATGTCTGAACCAATTCAATCTGCTATCCCACAAACAGTTGAGGAGGTTACACCCCTTGAGTTTCATGAAACTCTTGGCGGTAGTTCAAGTGGAGCAGCCACTACAACTGTTGAATCCATTGATTTACAGTTGGACTATGGTTTCATACTTAAGACTCCCTTGAAGGCAACCACTGTTGAGGCTACAACTGTAACCTCTGCTCCAGTAGGAAGTCCCCAGAACCAAGAAAAAGGGGCATTTGTTTTTAATGATTTGGAGTCTTCTCCTATTATCAAAACAAATACAACCACCACAGGTGGAAATTCAGATGATCCTATTAAATTAGGTGATGAATTAAGATATAAAGATTTGAAGGATAGAATGACTACCATTGAAACATTTGTTACTGATATGAAAGACATGATGAAGCAGATGATGGAGCTTTCTAAATGTCAGCCTAACACTCAACAAATTGCCATTGAGTTATGGAATTCTGTGCAACCCATCCTTCAAGCTTAGAGGAATTTGGCTAAAATCAACCACAACACTCATATGGAACTTATAAGGAACATGGTTGATGCTAGGTATAAAGACACACAAGCAGACATTAAGGGCATCAAAGAATATCTGGTCAAAATGGCTGGCTCTGCCCCTACAACAGTCCTTCATGATGATGAAGATGATGATGCCAAAAGGGGAGAAAGATACACTGAGGAAGTTGCCACCCGATTCAAAAGCTAAACCAAAACCAAAGGTGCAACAAAAGCCAGAGTCTGCTCAATAAAAATCTTCTTCAAAAGCTTCAGATGCTGGAAAAAGAAAAGGGATTGATGAGACCCTAAACAAGAAAGCTGAAGAAATAGATTTAGAAAAGAAGAAGAAGCAAGAAGCAAGATACAAAGGAAATCAAGGCTTCCAGTTTTGTAAAGAAAGAACAGGCAGAGCAGAGGAAAAAGGAAGATATTGGTACTTCAAACAGAAGAAAGTCTTCTAGAAAAGTTAGACCACCAATTGCCACCCTTCCTAAAACCACTGCTACTCCTACAAAGACTGTATCCTCTGCTAAATCTAAACCCAAACCTTCTCCACAAACACCACCACAAAAGAAGCAGAAAATAGCTTCAACACCATCATCACCAGCTCACCCAACAGATGCTGATACAACAAATGTATCAGCAGATGTTAGCTAAATTGTTGCTGAGACATCAGTTGTTTCAGCAGATGTTAACCTATCTTCTACCATGATCATTTTCACCACACCACCAACAACCCAACCACCTCCAACACCTCAAAGATTCCCTTCACATCCACCTTCACCAACAAGTCACTCTCCATCACCACAAATCAAGACCACACGCAAGAGAAAAACTCATGTTGTGTTGGAAGATGATGAGGAGATTAAATCACCAATCCCCTTATCATCTGCCCCATTCAAACCATTCCATCATCATTTCCACACATAAAACCCACTTCATCCCTTCCAATTGCTACACTACCATCAGTCATTCCCCTGGTCGCTCAATATCCTCTGGAGGTGCTCACAGTTAAAGGAGAAATTGAGTCATTCTTCACAAAAGAGGATCCATCAAAAAGATCCTTCCCATCTCTTTATGGCTATAGGCAGCCTAAGAACTTAGATGACTATCTGAAAATGAAAGCAAGACAGGCTGAGCTTATAGCAAAAGAAAATAGCAAAGGGATGGATGACAGGAAATACCAGAGTCAATTATCACATGAGCTTAGCAAGGTCATAAAACTTGAAGACTTTGCTAAAGACCTGTGTAAATCCATGTCTGAAGGGCTAATAAATGTTGAGCTTGATAAGGAACTAAGGGATGACTATGTTGAACACATTATGAAGCACAAACCATGCAAAGCAACCAGAGCTCAATTCAAAGACTGGTCATTAGATGCTCTCAGGGAAGAAATTGAAAGAATTGCAAAGATGCTCAATGATCCTTCAATAAAGCTAACTCCACCTAATTGGAAGAAAGCCAAGCAGGTGGATCCAGATGAGGCATTGAAGCTTAAGAGAATGAGAGCAGAGCTTGTGGCTGTTGATTATGGTTCAGCTAGATCAATTGCCAGATGGTCTAAACTTAACATTGTTGAGACCTACAAAAAGCTGGAAGAGCTCAGAGCTAAAGATCCCAAAGTTCCTCAAAAGCCAGTATATCCTACAACCACTGCTGGCATGCCTTAACAGACCCATGCTTCCAAAAAGCTTCTCTCAGCATCTTCTTTATCCGCAAATGCCTTAAAACAATTAAAAAGGCAAAAGCAGACTGATGAGGAAGATGAGCAGAAGAAGAACACAGAAAAGAGGATATAAATTGTCAGCTTGATTTTCATATGGACCCTGCTGCTGACTTACTTGCTGCTAAACTCAGATAAATGCTTACAAAGTTAGTCAGCAGACCACAATCACCAAACTCATCTTTAATAAGTCTTATCCTAAGAAAACCATCTGATCCAAAAATACTAAAGTGGAAGTCACCCTCAGACACCCACGTATTGAGTTTGATCAGGTCAGATGGTAATGTTGAAAAGCTTAAAATGGAGGATGCATATGGTCTGAATGCATGTAATCTCCTAGATCTTTTAAACCTTCAACTTGAAAGAGACGATGAAAAACATGATCTCCTTGGATTTTGAACTTCAATTCAAAGGGAAAATCCGGGAGATGTTGATGAGAAATAAAGGTCAATATAAAGAAGGGTTTTGGCATCATCTGTTATAAAGGTCAATATTGTTGGCTCATGTGAATCTCACCTTAAGAACAGATGATTGAAAGCCAAAACAGTCTACAATTAACTGATCCTTCGTAACAGCACTTGAAGACTTTCTCCTTCCGATGACAAAGGCATCAAACAACTGCTGATACCAAAGGTCTGTTACAAGCTAAAGTCTGCTGATTCACAAGGTCTGCCAAAGTAAACCGCTGATGAAGACAAAAGTCTGCTGGAAGAAAAGGTCTGATCACCCTTTGATTAAAGAAGACAAAGTCAGATGAAGAAGGTCTGCTGAGGCTCAACAGAGGATAGAGCTCATCAGAGGTTGAATCAACAGATGATAGATAACAGTGTTTTGAATGTAACAGTGTTTAGTTTATAGCAGATGTTAGAGGTTCTTATAGTTGTTAGATGTCATTGTCTAGGTAACGTCAGCCTAGATTCCACAGTGGTTTGCATTGTACTATAAATAGAATAGTGCATGTACTGTTCTATTCATCACTTCATCACCTTGACATTTTGTACGAGCAAATTGAGTGATCTCAGGCTGAGGGGGAGTTTGTGTTCATGCATACATGTATCATTGTATTTTTCAATCATTCAATTTAAAGTATTCATGATGAAAGCAAATCTCTCATTGTTTGTAATACAAAGTTTATCTTCATTCCGCTACAATTATTTCCATTGTTGTTATCATCTTCCATTGTTCATCTTAAACATTCACAAACAATTCAAACTCAGATCCTAACACGACGTGACCAAGGAATTGAACCTCTTTTAGCCAAAATTCACACTTGGAGAATTTGGCTTGTTTGGTTCGTAAGAGTTCAAGGATAAGTGTCGCTCATGCTCGTCTTGTGTCTTAGAATAGATAAGGATATCCTCTATGAATATGATCACGAAACGGTCCAAGTAAAGCTTGCACACTCAGTTCATCAAATCCATGAAGACTGCGGGTGCGTTAGTCAAACCGAAAGGCATGACCACAAACTCATAGTGACCGTATCGAGTATGAAAGGAGGTTTTTGGAGTATCTTCTTCGAGGACTCGAGGTTGATGGTAGCCAAAATGAAGATCGATCGTGGAGAAATAAGTTACGCCTTGAAGTTGATCGAAGAGGTCGTCAATGCGAGGAAGAGGATAACGGTTCTTGACAGTAAGCTTGTTGAGTTCATGATAATCGATACACATGCAGAACAATCCGTCTTTCTTATTAACAAAAAGGAACGGAGAGCCCCAAGGAGAAGTTGTGATACCCCAGGAAAATGCACAACACAACTAGCTTCTTCAGTGACTACGTGCTAAATTTCAGGACGAAATTTCTTTCAACTTGGGGATGATGTGACAACTCGTATTTTCAAACTCTTTTCCTTTCCGCACTGACAGTTTCATGCCTCACTGTACGTTGTAATTTACTTGAATGTTATGTGAACTTTGTGATTAAACGATAGGCGTCGAATACATGTTTGAATTACTTAAATGTTATAATTGAATGTTATAGGAGATTGGGGTTATAAGTTTAACTACACAAACCGGGTCGCACACTCCGCACTGACCGCACACCTCTTTGTTCTTTGATAGCTTCGTAATTAGCCCAAACTCTTATCACTTTTTTTTTGGGTAAAGGGTTACCCTGGTAAATTTTATGAATAATCAATAAGAACAAAGCATGTGCCTGACATAGCACACGCAACTAGACTTGGCATACCAAGACTAGGACAGCAAGAGAAAACAAGACCAGAACTAACGTTCAGACAACAAGACACACAGCCCAAAACACTACCATAACAAACAATTGCTAATGAAAATGAACACTAAACATCTTCCTTAGCCTGGGTCTTCATCCGATGCCCTACAAAGGATCTGCCACTTTTTAAGAGTTCTTTGATAATCAACATCTCCCCTATACTCGAAGCCCATTAATCGAAGGCGAACAGTGCTTTTGATCTTCTCGGTCACCTGCTTAGCTGTACACTCGGTAGTCGAGAATAACCGATTATTCCGCTCGTGCCATATGAAGTAAGACGTCGCCGATATCACTAATTTACACATAATGTGTTTCATACTCTTGGATTCCGAGTTTTGCTCCATCCAATCCAAAATAGAGTTCCACGAGTCAGTAACCTTATCCAAATCCACCATCATCTTTATGTTTGACCAGACTTGTGACGCAAAACTACACACGAAGAAAAGGTGATCTCTAGAATCCGGACCATGCTTATAAAAGGGGCAACACATGAGTCTTCGGTTTGTTTCACTACCCACTTCCCAAACTACTAGTCGATCTTGAGTCTTAAGCTTATTTTTTATCACCAACCATAAATGAAAGGAGTGTCTCGGGATACATTGACTAAACCAAACCATGCTAGCCCACTTAACAGGAGTGTCACGTGTCCGCAAATAGTTCCACACTTCCAAGGAGCTAAAATGTTGATCATTACCCTCCGAATCCTTCCAAACATTTCGATCCGCTAACTGGGAATTATGTTGGTTAACAGTTAAACCAATCAGAACCGGGTAAATATCATACCATGCTTGGGGCCATTTCCATTGCCCATTCTCGTCAAGCAACTCGCCCACAGTAGTTTGAAGATTAAAACCCGCGTTCGCAATATGTCTTGGCGTTATAAACGACATGAGAGGACTCAAATGACACCAATTATCACTCCACGCGTTAGTTTGCACTCCACTCCGAATAATGCTCCAAAAAAACGGCCGAACAGCATTCCGAATAGATAAAATCTTCCTCCAACCCCAAGTCATGCTACCTTTACATTGGACGTCCCAAAAATTCTGATTCTTCAGTTTATGAGCATAGATCCACTGCACCCAGAGAGACTTTCTTTTCACGAGAATACTCCAAATATGATTAGTGATAAGGGCCCTATTGACATCCGCAATTCGCCTAATACCCAGACTGTGACAACCCAAGTTTTCAAGGTCTCTATCAGATTTAACTTCGTATTTATTTGCTAAGTGTGTTTTATATATTTGGGATGCATTATATATGAGTGTATAGTAATAATTTGCTTTGTGTTAATATTTTGTTATGTCTTGCGTAGAAGGGATTCAGCCCACTGTTTCAATAGTTAGACATGACTTAGGGAATGGATGTAATTACTTAAAAGTCTCCATTTGCAACATAATAACCCTACCCTTTCCTGTTGTGCGACGGCCCAGGTTGTTGGGCTTGAGCCCATCTCGGGTGTGGCATGAACCGCCCCAAACTCCCATATTATTATTATACGTAATATGCTATTTGATGGGATAAAACTCTAAATCAAAAACTAAAACAAACCCTACCTACTTCCAAGTGTGTGCGGCAGTAGACCCCCCTTTTGTATCGAAGCTCTCTCCTCCTCTTGTATTCAGGTAACCATGTTTACATGCATGAATAATGAGTATCATGATGTTTTAATGCATAAGATTTATATAGATCAGTGAATGCTAAATGTGATCGTGTGACATGTTAGGGTTTGTATTGTTGGGTGTTGACTTGAATAATGGTGTTTTCTTTACCTGTTACTTAATATTTGATTTGAATGTTTTTGCTGAGCAATGAAGAACCGATTCTTGTTTTAAGGGATGACCATATTATGCTATGATTAGTTGTTTCATATGATAATGATGAATGTAGATAATATGTAGTTAAGGGGGGGATAATATGGTGTCAATAGGGGAGCCGATTATAGTTGATTGTTGTTCATTGGGTGTTGCATGCTAAAAAGCTATTAAGGAATATTAATGGGATGATTGAACTTTATTGATTGAATAAATGTCTACACATGTTGATCATAAACTGTCACATGATGATTGAATGTTTATTATCCATATGTGGAATTAATCACAAGTCAGACTTCACAAGCCATCTAATATGTGCATGCATCTTGAGATAATTAGGTTTGAGTATAATTATTTTACAAAGGTTTAAATATTAAATAAACAAGAAATTGAATTGGAGATTTAGGTTCTGTTGACTGAATATAAAAAAAATGTAGAGGACCGAGGAGATGTTTGACAAGTAATGACATTACATGTGTTTGTATTATTTGAAATCAAATTAATAGTGGTGGGCCGATTTAGTGATTAGGCTGCACTTGGTTGTTGAAACTGAATGGTATATTTTGATGTAATATCTAAGGCTCACGCATGAAAACAATAAAATGATAGGACTCCAAATTGTTTTATGTAGAAGGAAACTGTTGCTCCCATACATAAGATATATTTATATTTATGCCACTTGAATGTAACATGTAACCAATTAGATTGTTTGTTACTGTGTGCTGAACCTGGTTACTTGATCACAATAAACACACTTTGTGACATAGATTACATGTCAAACATTGCGAACTCGAAACTGATTGTATATACGTGCGTACTATAGGTTGTGATTGATTAATTGTGAGCGTGTATTCCTTTAGCATACCGAGCAAACCAAGGTGAGTTCACACTTTCTACAAAGCATGGGATTCCCAGGGGTTGGGAATGGGGTTAAGGAACATGGATTCCTCGTCCTTCTTGGGTAGGATAGTACGGGTTCAGGAATGTAATTCCTCGTCCTCATGGACAGTTAACTTTCACTAGATCAAAACTCTATCACGAAGTCCCTACTTTTTATATCGACTTAATCGCCGGGCCAATGGCGAGCGGGTCATTAGTTAGATTGCGCTATTTAGGTCTGACAAGCCTCACACCGTGCCGCAGAGGACGGGCGTGAACTAATGGATCTGGGCACGTCAATGATGATAGACATTGACAGTTCAGGGCACATAACCATGACTACAGGCAGCAGTCGATATGGTAACGAGTCTAGTAGTATATACATGGGGTATCCCCCACGGCCGAAGAGCCAGATAATTAAACATGGGGTAGCCCCCACGGCTGAATAGCCAGAGTAAACGGGATTTAAACAGAACACGTTTTCAACAATGGGGTAACCCCCACGGCAGGATGCCAGCTAAAGGAAACTGTTTTTGGAACAACTTAAAACAAACACCCAACCGTGAACTCGCTCAACATTGTTGTTGACTCGTTACTACATGCATTGCAGGTCAATAGGTACTTAGCTGGAGCTTGCATGGGGAAGAGCCATTGTGGGACATGGACAATTGTGTGCCATGTTAAACAGTGAAACATTTGATCTTATATTTTGTTTTGGTTTTAAACGTTATTCTTTCGCTTGCAACTTAAACTATGTTTTGTTTGGACACCAATTGTATTGGTCGGATTTTTATAATTACTTACATGTTTGCTCAATATGATTGGTGGCTGGATCCTGGTCAGTCACGCCTCCAAGCGGTGATACTCCGTGTGTGGATTTTGGGGGTGTGACAGATTGGTATCAGAGCCATTGGTTACAGTGAACTTGGTTTTAATAAGGGAAAAAGTTTTTGTTAAAACCAGACTATAACCTGAACAGTGCTCAACGATCCACAACGACGCTTCGCTCCACGTGCAAGACTCGACATTCTAGGTGATACGATTTATGTTTACATTGCCTACTTGCTAGATTACATAGAACTTTGCTCATGGTATGCTTAGATAAACGTAACAACTATTGTTTGAAAACACATGTGTGCTTACTCTCTTCTATCATCGCACTTTCGCGAACCTCTCTCACTCATGTTTTCCCTTTGATATGAAGATCATGAGTGGACGCGTTAACCTAACTCAAGCCCAATAGGCGGCTTTGATCACTGAACAAGTTACTGCAGCGCTCGCAACTGCCCAGGCTGGAGGAATAACCTGCCATCACAACTTACTCTAGGATCTTTAGATCCTACTCTCGTAACCCAACACTTGTGCTTAATTTGGTTTACTCTTACGCACACGACAGGTCAACACGCTCAGCCACCTGTGTGCACATTCAAGACGTTCATGGACTGTAGTCCTAATACTTTCAGTGGCACTGAAGGAGCCGTTGGACTCCTCCATTGGTTTGAAAAGCTCGAGTCTGTCTTCGAGATGTGTGAATGCCCTGAGGCTCGTAGGGTGAAGTACGCCACTGGTACTCTCGAAGGCACTGCGCTAACTTGGTGGAACGCGCAAGTTCAGATGCTGGGGCTGGCGGCTGCTAATGCCACCCCATGGAATGATTTTAAGGAACTGATCAAACGCGAATACTGTAGTCGTGATGATATCCACAAGCTGGAAGTGGAGTTCTTTAACCTGAAGATGACGGGGTCAGAGATAGAGGCTTATACGAAACGATCCAACGAACTGGCAGTGTTATATCCAACTATGGTGGATCCTCCCATCAAGCGCATTGAGCTGTTCCTCAAAGGCTTAGTACCAGAGATTCAAAGCCATGTGACTGCTGCTAACCTTGCTACTATCCAGGATGTTACTCGTCTTGCTCATCGCTTCACAGACCAGGCAGTGGAACAGAACAGGCTGCCTAAGCGTATAGGTGCTACTGCTACTACTATTTCTGCTACTCCCAGTGACAATAAACGAAAGTGGGATGGAACCTCTAGCAAGGGTTCGACTTCGGTTCAGTCCCAGGCACAGCAGCGAAAGATCGATGACTACCAGAGTCCTGGTCAGCAATCTTCTGGTAGTCAAGGGCAGGGTGGATATCGAGGAAATCACCCAAAGTGCAATAGATGCAATAGACACCACAGTGGTCAGTGCAACAGGGGTCGTTGCCAGAGGTGTCTCAAGATGGGTCATGAAGCTAAAGATTGCAGGAGCTCGCGACCTGCGAATCAGAATAACAACAACAATAATCAGGGCAATGGGAACAACAACAGGGGTAATAACGACGGCAATGGTGCCAGTGGTCGAGTGTTCGTGCTGGGTCAGGGTGACGCAAGGAATGACCCCAACGTCGTGAGGGGTAAGTTTCTACTGGATGACTTTTATGTTACTGTTTTATTTGATTCGGGTGCCGATACCAGTTACGTGTCTCTAAAAGTTAGTCAAATGTTAAAACGCACACCAACTCCCTTAAACACCAAGCGTGTCGTAGAGTTAGCAAATGGTAAAAGTTTAGAGGCCACACACATAGTCAAGGGTCGTAATCTCGTCTTAGCTGGTCAAACTTTCTTTATCGATCTCATTCCTATAGTTTTGGGGAGTTTCGACATCGTCATTGGGATGGATTGGTTATCACAACAGCAAGCAGAGATCCTATGCAAAGAGAAGATTGTTCGTATTCCCCGTTCTAGCAAGGAACCTCTCGAAATTCAAGGTGACAAGAGTGGTGCCGTAGTGGGCATCATCTCCTTCCTTAAGGCCCAGAAGTGTTTGCGAAAGGGCCACACTACTATTTAGCACTCGTTACTGACGCATCAACGAAGGAGAAGAAGATAGAGGATATTCCAGTTGTACGTGATTTTCCTCAAGTGTTTCCCGAGGAATTACTTGGGCTACCGCCTCATCGCCAGGTCGAATTTCAGATCGAGCTAGCTCCTGGAGCAGCACCCATAGCTCAAGCACCTTATCGCTTAGCTCCAACCGAACTGGAAGAATTGTCCAAGCAATTGCAAGAACTTTTGGACAAGGGATTTATTCGTCCTATCTCTTCGCCCTGGGGAGCTCCAGTGCTATTTGTGAAGAAGAAATACGGTACTTTCAGAATGTGTATAGACTACCACGAGCTCAACAGGGTGACGGTAAAGAACCACTATCCTCTTCCACGTATTGATGACTTATTCGACCAGTTGCAAGGGTTGAGCTTTTACTCGAAGATTGACCTGAGGTCGGGATATCACCAGCTGAGAGTTCAAGAAGAGGACGTCTCCAAAACAGCCTTTAGAACTCGTTATGGACACTACGAGTTTTTGGTCATGCCTTTTGGGCTGACAAACGCACCTGCGGTTTTCATGGACCTTATGAACAGAGTGTGCAAGCCTTACCTGGACAAGTTCATCATTGTTTTCATCGATGACATCCTGATCTATTCGAAGAGTCAGGAGGAACACGAGCAGCATTTACGATTCATTTTGGAACTCCTTCGAGCAGAACAGCTGTACGCCAAGTTTTCAAAATGCGACTTCTGGCTTCGTGAAGTCCACTTTCTAGGCCACGTGGTAAACAAGGATGGGATTCATGTTGATCCATTTAAGGTAGACTCGATTAAGAACTGGCCTGCACCTCGCACACCAACGAAAATTCGCCAATTCTCGGGTTTGGCAGGTTACTACAGGAGGTTCACCAAGGATTTCTCCAAGATTGCGCAACCTCTCACTTTACTAACTCAGAAAGGAGTCACTTACCGTTGGGGTAATGCACAAGAATCAGCATTTCAGCACCTAAATGATAGACTTTGCAGTGCACCTATTCTTTCATTGCCAGAGGGCACAGACAACTTTGTGGTTTACTGCGACGCATCAATTCAGGGTCTTGGTTGTGTTTTGATGCAATGGGATAAAGTTATTGCGTACGCCTCACGCCAACTTAAAGTTCATGAAAGGAACTACACTACACACGATTTAGAGCTGGGAGCTGTTGTTTTTGCACTTAAGATATGGAGACATTACCTGTACGGTACCAAGTGCGCCATTTACACCGATCACAGGAGTCTCGAGCATATCTTCAAACAGAAGGAGTTGAACATGCGACAGCGTCGATGGGTCGAGCTACTGAATGATTACGAATGCTCGATCAGATACCATTCGGGCAAAGCCAATGTTGTGGCCGATGCCCTCAGTCGAAAGGATACTACACCTAAACGCGTACGAGCTTTACAACTCACTATCCAATCTAGTCTCCCTGCACAGATACGAGATGCTCAGGTAGAAGCATTGAAACCAGAAAACGTCAGGGCTGAAGCCCTACGTGGCTCAAGGCAACGGTTAGAACAAAAGGGAGACGGTGCCTACTATGTAACAGGACGCATCTGGGTCCCACTTTATGGCAACCTGCGAGAACTTGTGATGGATGAGGCATACAAGTCTCGTTACTCAGTACATCCTGGTTCGGATAAGTTGTACCACGACATAAAAACTACGTATTGGTGGCCTAGCATGAAAGCTCACATAGCAACTTACGTCAGAAAGTGTTTGACTTGTGCGAGAGTTGACTCAAAATTTGACGTGATTGTCGTGGGTCACGCAAATTTAATCCCAAAAACAACTATAGATAGCGGTAATAGGGTATCGAACTCAGGGAGTATGTGGAAAGTGTGTTGATTTTATAGCTTTGCAATTAAACTACAATTAACCTAATTTGCAGAAAATTAAGATCAATGAATTGGATTGTTGTTTTAGAAAACTAAATTAAAAACTAATTGCAAATCAAATGTTGATTGTAAAACAGATTAGGAGAGAACAATGGCCATCTTAGGTTTCAGTTTCTTTAAACACTTGTGTGAAATTCCAACTAAAAAGAGTTACATAGACATAACTCGTGCATGAATAATCGAAGTGATAAAAGGGAACAAAGTACTCGGATTTATAAATGCGAGGTTGTTTCCCGATGATCAATTAATCAATAACCAACCCTAACTCTTCCCGTGATATCTCGATTGCCAACGGCACCAAGAACATACGATTAAGACTAGAAATTGCAATATCGATTAACAAGTTACAAGCAATTAAACATACACCATGATATTCAAGCAACGCAAGTTATCATTCTAGAAATTCAGAAATAAACACACAAAAGTTCAAGAGAAACCTTCACCTAAGATGATCACTGAAAGTTTTAGCCACACATAGCTTGGTGAATCATCATATCAATCAATTCAATGTTCATACAAATCGAAAACACAAACCGAATGTTAGGAATTGTCCAAAACCAAGCAAGAACAGCCAAAATCGCCCCTAGTGAGTTCCCAAACCGTCCAATGATCAGAAGAGGTGAAAAGACACAATAAAACTGACATTAATGAGGCAGTTACAAACTTGATCGCAGCCTTCACCGTAATTTACGGTCATACCGTAAATTACGGTGGTCAGGAATTGTTTACGGTGAGAATTATCTGATTTACGGTGAGCTCCAGACAGATTTCAGGTCCATCGTAAATTACGGTGGGACCGTAATTTACGGTACCTTCCTGATTTTTGTGATTTGTTCCATCTTTTGTTCCTTGCTCGACCCGTTCATCTTAATACCCTCCAAAGTTGCGTTTTATCCACTTTAAGCTCCCGAACCGCACCTGAAACATAGGCAACAGTAGTTATCTAATTCAAGATAATTACACGATTAAATGAAGGATTATTTCGTCTTTTAACATGATTAAGGGTTGTCCAACGGACCACCCGTCACATCCCCACACTTAACCGTTGCTTGTCCCAAGCAACTCATCAAATCAATTTCAAAACAAGTAATCAAATTAAACCAAGCAAAAACATGCAATCTTTTTACTAATCCCTTTTAACACCCAACCAATGCACCCCTCTCTAAATCTCTCCTCTCGGCTACAAGTGAAAACTAGCAAAGATAAGCTAGACACACACTAGGTAAACGGGTGGTTGCACAATCATAGGCTTGTACCTAAATCGATCATTCTCCTAAACTGGGTCAAACATGAATGCAAATCAAAGGGACTTTCAAGGTTGTAACGTGACTAGGTGTATAGGTAGGAAATGGAATATATATGAAGTAGCAAAAACTTGACCCGGTCTTTTTATTACAAAAATAAGCAAACGAACAACTATCAAACTTAACTACTATACACAAGATAACTAAACATCACTTCTTTTTCCATTTTTCATTGCTTTTTCTCTTCTTTTTCTTTTTTTTTTTCGTTTCTAATTTTTCTGATTTTTTTTTCACATAATACTTTCAACATAACATCAAATAACATTACATACTACTAAACAATCACTAATCACTATAAAACCGGGTCAAGTTGGGTGAATTTTTAGGTAAGTAGCTAGGGGTAACAATTAATAGGCTTTTAAGGCACAAAATGGGCAACTAAATGTCCAAACCCCCGCCCCTCTCACTACCATGCTCATATATATAACTTATGAGGTCCAACCCCCCAAATCCCACACTCACTCACACCAACGACGAGGCTACCTAAATGCCCTTATCCTTTTTGCATTCATGTCTAACTAATGACTCAAATCGCATTCAAGCACAAGTTCTAATGCACCCCCACCCGTAACCACTCTCATCAAAGACAATCATTATTTATGTACAAGTGTGGCTACAACTCTCACCAAGAATGAAAAAGGTATCAAGGGTTGCCGGTGCACCAATTTGAGGTTAATCCAGGGTGTTCAAATTTTCACAACGTTTGCTTGGCTCAAAATTTTTCAAAATCTTTAAAATTTCCCCCCATCCCCACACTTGGGATACATTGACCCCAATGTATGGTTTTAGGAGGCTTTGACCACTAAAATTCTTTTTAACATCAACAAAAACGCTTCTTCACTCAAACCCCAAATTTCTTTTTGTACTTTTCATTTTATAATTTTTTTATATTTTTCTTCTTTTAAACAAGACACCACCATCAAGTACCAACTCAAACACAATATATCAAAACACCACCCAACCGCCCAACCTTAAACAAACAACTAACAAATATGCACAAAAATATACAAAAGAGAGAACACAACCTGACTAATAATAGCGCGGTCCCGGCGGCCCAAACATGGAAGACATCATGTCGGTCCATTCACCGAACGCAAATGAGCCGCTACTACTTCCTCCTTGTTGTTGTTGCGCTCCCTCTTGTTGCATCGGGTCAAGCCATTGCGAGTGGTGGATCGCCGGGGTTGCATACGAAACACTACCATCATACGGTGGTAGAGACGCATAATCCACATGTTGTGGATCCACAACCACCGGCCGACCGGCATGCCAATCCTCGTGCAATCTCCTTTCTTGATCGTCATGATAGCGATTATTTATTTCAACCTCTTGGGAATACGCATGTGTGCGATTCCATAACTCGTGACGATCCAAGCTATGTTTCAAGGCCCGCTCTATACTTGCACTATTTCTCGTGTTTTGATCATACAACGTCCTCTCCGACCCCGACCACGTATCAAACACGGATGCCGGAGGGCGTTGATTCGCAATCACTGCTTGCATTGTGCCTTCATAGGCCCAACCCGGCACATAAAATTGCTGCGTATAATCATAAAACATCCCACCATGACCACTACCATAACCACCTTGACCCACATTTCCACCACCATGCGGCTCGTCCGCATAGTCCTCATCTCCACTCGGAACTACTTCTTCATCGCTTTCTGGCTCGTCCGGCTCACCCGGTAACAAATCTCGTGCACCCAACTTTAGTGCCCTCCACCTTTGCCCTTCCGACTTTAACTTGTGATAACGCTCCGACTGAGTATACGTCCAAACATTCCCCAACTTATCCAACGTAAAAGGCTGATGCCTTTTTGTTGCTCCTCGATCTTCGGATGTTATCGCCTTCTGTTGTTTCATCAACCCCGTAATTATTCGACAATACGGGACGATGTCTCTTCCATACTTATTCCGACAGATCCATAAGTGGTTCATGATAAGATAGCGTATAGGAAAACGCGAAGCCCCGTGCATTAACGAATAAAGAACAGGTACTTCAGGAAACCTCACCTGTTCTTTGTCCCCCCTTCTTGGAATAACATTGAGAAGACAGATTGTATGCAACAATTTAGCTTCAATTTTTAAATTCTTCCGGTATAGAATACCACTGTATCTACCGGGTAAAAACAATGCTGCCAACATATCATTCCATCGCAGATGTTTCTCCGGCTTTACCAGAAGATCATCAAGAGTCGGTATCATATAATCGCGGGCTGGCAAACTATCATACTTTCCAAGCTTCTTCAAAGTATCAAAAGACATTTCCACTGGAACTCCATTCACAATACCCGTCAGCTTCATATTCGATGGCCTGTCATACGTATTGACCTTAAGAGTTGCCATCCACTCTTGGATTTCGGTGATAAACAAGTTGCTTTTATCTTTATCAAAACAACTAAGTGCCGACTCCCAACCTAGAGCCCGGAACCTGTCAAACACCCCGAACTGACCAAACTCAGCTTCTCGAACATCCCTTTCACATATAAAGGCCGCTGCCTTATTCTTCAACCTATTCATACAGTCATTATATAACGTTGGCTGCCATTCCAATGGTTGATCATCTAACGGTCCCGAATCCCATTTCGGTTTCTCCGTCATATCCAACTCCATCTCTTCTTCGCTTTCACTTTCGCTTTCATCCACTCGACCCATATATTGTCTCTTCTTTGGTTGTTGTTCCGGCTGTTTACCCTTTCCTTTTGAAGACGAAGATGAACTAGCTCCCGTCTTTTCTTTCGTTCGTGCCATTCCTACACACATTAGAGCAAACAACACAACCAACGAAATAAAATTAAAACCTTTTTTTCCAAAATATCCCCACACTTGCTTGTTATCATGGTTGTAGATGCTAGTGAACCAAAAGTATATCAAGAATTTTTCAAAAATCGGGCATGGTGTCTCTACAATGTAGAGCATCCCAAAAGTTCACTACTTTAACCACAAATCCTACATCTACAACCATAACCATGTTCAAATAACCAATTTCATAATCATATCTAAGAACAAGCAAGTGGGTATGGGCAAGTAACCTAAATAACCTTACTTTTCACAATGTAGCATCAACATACAACAAATAAGCTTTCATACCTTTACTTGAAGATGCAAGAATGCTTGTGAAACAAAAGCTCCCAAAACCCCCAAAATTTTTTCGAACTAGGGTTTTGATTTCGGACCCAAAAACTGCGTTTTCTTGTAAATCTCTTGCCAAAATCAGAAACTTCGTGAAAAATTAGTCAAGATAGACTCCGATTTCACTTGATTTGAGCAAAAATTGGTTGAGATATGGAGGATTGAAGGTAGAAGAGCTATGGAGTTTTGTGGGTTTTGTTTGAAAGAGATGATGTTGATAGATAGAATGTAGAGTGAAAAGGATATCTGTGGCTGGGGTTATTCACGAAATCAGATGTTATTATTATTATTATTTTTTTTATACATATAGAAAACAACCGACGGTCTGGCTTAAACTTGTAGCGTAAATTACGGTAAAACCGTAATTTACGGTATAACCTGAACATAAACCCTCACCGTAAATCAGGAGAACTACACCGTAAAACCCAAAGGTTTTCATCACTCACCGTAATTTACGGTATAACCGTAAATTACGGTACATGCTGAACATCAAACCCTACCGTAAATCAGTCTAGAATCACCGTAAAGATCAACCATATTTCCTCTCCACCGTAAATTACGGTAAAATCGTAAATTACGGTGGGTTCTGGGCGATTATTATTCCTCTAAAACTTGTTATTTGAAGGTATATTTTTATATTTTTCAAGTTTTTTCGATTTTTTTATGTTTTTTAAAATTTTTCAAAAACGTATAAAAATCACCCTACCCCCTCGAAAGTCCCGTGTTGTCCTCAACACAATGTTAGAGTAATTCGTGACCCGAATATCCCCACACTTGTTTCAAACATGGGTTTCAAGGAAATACGGCAATTGTGCAACTATACAAAACAAACAAAATGAAACACTACTATTTACACTACCAAACCTGGGCCTCTCATGGTTGTTCCTCGTCGACCGGGCGTAAGATGTAACCCGCTTTGTCAAGCTCCAAGGTGTTGATGTCGTTCCCATCCAAATACAGCTTTAACCGGTGACCGTTCACCGTTTGTTGCTTCAATGTTTGCTCGTCTTGGATGTCTACGTCACCAAATCTCCCAACTCTCCGAATGACATACGGACCCATCCATTTGCTTTTGAGCTTGCCCGCAAACATCTTGAGTCTTGAGTTATACAACCAAACTTTTTGACCCACTTCGAACGTTTTCTTTCGCAATTTTGCATCATGCACCTTCTTGAGTTTATCTTTATACGCCGATGCACATTCATATGCCTCGTCTCGAATCTCTTCTATCTCGCTTAACTGCAAATTTCTCATCTTTCCCGCCTCGTCATAATCTACGTTTACCGTCTTAATTGCCCAATTTGCCCGATGCGCTAACTCCATTGGCAAGTGACAACCCTTTCCATACACCATCCGGTAAGGCGTTGTGCCAATTGGAGTCTTGTAGGCCGTTCGGTATGCCCACAACGCATCATCTAACTTACTCGACCAATCCTTCCTATCCGTTCTTACCGTCTTCATGAGAATTTCTTTGATTTGACGGTTGGACACTTTGACTTGTCCACTCGTTTGTGGATGGTAAGGTGTGGCAATCCGGTGATTCACGCTATACCTCTTCAATAATTTCCCGAAGTTGAAGTTCTTGAAATGCGAACCACCATCGCTTATAATAACCCGCGGGATGCCAAAACGAGAGAAGATGTTGGATTGAACAAATTTACAAACAACCGAATGGTCGTTTGTGCGTGTTGCAATAGCTTCAATCCACTTCGAGACGTAATCCACCGCTACCAAAATGTATAGAAAGCCATTCGAATTCGGAAAAGGACCCAAAAAGTCTATACCCCATACTTCAAATATCTCTACAACCAAGATTGGTTGTAATGGCATCTCATCCCTCTTCGATATACTTCCCATCTTTTGGCAATTTATACAATTTTTAGCAAACTCACAAGCATCCTTAAAAATTGTGGGCCAATAGAACCCACATGAGAGAACCTGATAGCCTGTTTTGTGCCCACTAAAATGACCCCCACATGCGGACGAATGAGCATGGGTCAAAATTTCCAACACTTCTGTCTCGGGCACACACCTTCGTATAACTTGATCCGGTCCAATCTTGAAAAGATCCGGTTCATCCCAAATGTATTGCTTCACTTGAACCATAAATTGTTATCGGCGCTTTTTGGTCCAATGACTTGGGATGGCACCTGTGGCTAAGTAATTGACATAGTGAGCGTACCACGGTGCAACAAAGGTAGAAACGGCTAGTAGTTGCTCGTCGGGAAAACTCTCATTAATTTCACTAACATCATCAATTCCTTCCACCGGAATCCGAGACAAGTGATCCGCCACTACGTTCTCACTTCCCTTTTTGTCTCGGATTTCTAAATCAAATTCTTGTAACAATAA
This sequence comes from Helianthus tuberosus, assembly GCA_030545235.1. Classification (NCBI taxonomy): domain Eukaryota; kingdom Viridiplantae; phylum Streptophyta; class Magnoliopsida; order Asterales; family Asteraceae; genus Helianthus; species Helianthus tuberosus. The sequence continues at coordinate 16,611 of JARYGA010023641.1, read as the reverse complement.
TACCCACCGAATCAACCGAGGCTTCGCGTCTTTCTTCTCCATCAAGTATCGGACCGCACTATGATCCGAATAAACCACCACTTTGCTCCCCCATATATAAGCACGAAACTTATCCAAAGCATACACCACCGCTAGTAACTCCTTTTCAGTCGTGGTGTAATTGAGTTGCGCTTCGGACAAAGTTTTGCTTGCATAGTAAATCACCACCGGCTTTCTATCAACCCGTTGACCCAAAACTGCACCAATAGTGGTGTCGCTTGCATCACACATTATCTCGAACGGCTTTGACCAATCTGGTGGTTGCAAGATAGGAGCTTTGATCAAATGTTCCTTCAAAACAGTGAAAGCTTGCATACACTCGTTAGTAAAATCAAATGGGACATCTTTTAATAACAAGTTACATAAAGGTTTGGTGATAACACTAAAACCCTTTATGAAACGTCTATAAAACCCCGCGTGTCCCAAGAATGACCTTACCCCCTTAACATTTTTCGGAGGTAGCAAAGATGCTATTACCCTTATTTTTGCCTTATCCACCTCCATCCCCCTTTCAGAAATTACATGACCCAACACAATGCCCTCTTGCACCATGAAATGACTTTTCTCCCAACTTAACACTAGATTTTTCTCAACGCACCTTTTTAAAACCTTTTGTAATTCGTTGAGACAAGCATCAAAACTAGTGCCAAAAATGGAGAAGTCATCCATAAATACTTCGAGCGACTCTCCAACCATGTCCGAGAAGATACTCATCATACATCGTTGGAAAGTTGCCGGAGCATTGCACAAGCCAAATGGCATTCGCCGAAAGGCAAAGGTGCCATATGGACAAGTGAATGTGGTCTTGTGTTGGTCATCCGGGTGTATTGCTATTTGATTATAACCCGAGTACCCATCTAAAAAGCAGTAATATTTTTGACCCGATAATTTTTCAATAATTTGGTCAATGAAAGGTAGCGGGAAATGGTCCTTAGAAGTGGCCGCATTCAATTTTCGGTAGTCAATACATACACGCCACCCGGTAACCGGTCGGGTGGCAATTTGTTCACCACTTTCATCCTTGACTACTTGAATGCCGGCCTTCTTAGGCACAACTTGGGTGGGACTCACCCAAGCACTATCCGAAATCGGATAGATGATTCCCGCATCCAACCATTTAATTACCTCCTTTTTAACTACCTCCCGTAGGTTCGGATTCAACCGCCTTTGAGCTTCTCGTGTCGGTTTGGCATCTTCGGTTGTAATGATTTTGTGCATGACAATTGATGGACTAATTCCTTTGAGATCGGCAATTGTCCATCCGATAGCTCCATTGTTTTCCTTCAAGACTTCCAACAATGCTTGCTCTTGTGCCAACTCCAAATTAGAGGCAATAATGACCGGTAAAGTGTCATTATCCCCTAAAAACACATACTTCAAATGGCTCGGCAAGTCTTTAAGCTCCAACTTTGGCGGTTCCTCTAGCGATGGTTTAGTACCCGAATCTATTTCTGCCGGTAAGCCTTCAAACTGGTGGGTCCATGGCGGCCGACCTTCCTTCAATGCCATCGCATCTTGCTTTTCCTCTTCAACCCGGAGTGCATAAGCATGTACCTGTTCAGAAAAATCACACAGGCAAACATCCAAACCATCCTCCTCATACTCATGCGGGTTGCATCCGTCAACTATATCTGCCATGAAACACTCATCAACACCATTAGCATTATAATTGTTAGTAAAAACATTCAAACGCATTTTTTGATTTCCAAAAGTCATATCGACTGTACCAAATCTACAATCGATGACTGCATGTGCGGTGCTCAAAAATGGCCGACCCAAAATTACGTTTTGTTGTTGTTTTGGGTCCGCCGACGAGTAGTCCAAGACTAAAAAGTCAACCGGATAATAAAATTCATCAATTTTAACAATGACATTTTGAACCATACCTCGAGGTAACTTATGAGACAAGTCGGCTAAAACAACCGTTGTCTCCACCCTTGCTAACGGACCAAAATCATATTGGTCATATAAGCCCCCCGGTAAAATGCTAACTCCAGCTCCAAGATCTAGCAATGCCTTAGCCATTTGAAAATTACCAACTTGTATATTAATCAATGGTGTGCCCGGATCTTGGAGCTTAGGAGGAAGCTCCCCGTTCAAAACCGCACTCACTTGCCCGGTCAAATCTACCCGCTTAGGCATTTTCTTTTTGTTTTGCCTCTTTTGTGTACACAATTCTTTTAGAAATTTTGCATAAGCGGGCACTTGTTTTATTGCATCAAGGAGTGGAAGGTTAATTTTAACTTGTTTAAACATGTCCTACAATTCTTCTTTTTGGGGACCTCTTGATGCAATAAAGTTTTTCTTACCCGGGTCAAGTAAAGCCGATGGAAACGGGACTTGACTCGGTTCACCCTCAACTTTTTCACTCTTTTCATTTTCACCCAAACCCGATTTATTAACATTTAATTCTTATGGTTTAACCGGTGAAACATCATCATCACTATCATTACCCGTGATGTCCTCAACTACCCCCTCAACTAATTCGGGTGACAAATTAGCTTTAAACTCTTTTCCACTTCTCAAAACACTAACCTGATGAACATTAACATTACCTCTTGACGAACCATGTGATGGATTTACCTTGGTGTCACTAGGAAGTTGACCCTTGTTTTTCTTCAATTCTGCCACATCGGTTGCCAATTGACCCATTTGGGTTGTTAGTGATTGGATGCTTTTGTCATGAACCTCATCTTTTTGCATTCGGACTTCATCGAGTTGGTTCCGTTTTTGCATCTCCGTTTGCATGCTCTTTAGCATCTCCATCATCTCGTTTCCACCCGAAGAACCCCCTTGTTCTTGACCCGCTTGATATTGCTTTTGATATCCTTGGTTGTTCCCGCCTCGATAACCACTTTGGTTGTTGTAAGGTTGACGTGAACCAAAGTTACCTTGGCTACCTTGAAAGTTCAGGTTAGCTTGATTTGAAGGGTTCCCATAGCGAAAATTTGGGTGATTCCTCAACCCGGGGTGGTAGGTATTAGAGTTCATGTTGTTGTAGTTTCTACCACCCCCTCCTTGACCTTGACCTTGAACTGCATGCACCTCTTCATATTGCCCTTCCACCATCCCTTGGCAATTTTCAGCCGCATGACCTATTTCATTACACAAAGCACACACATCATAAATTTGGTTAGTAGTTTGAACATTACCATCATCTATGGCGTGCACTTGAGGTCGGGCAATGGCCGGTCGCGCTCTCCTTGATGCTTGAGCCTTTCTTTTCGAGGTAATCGCCATGTTCTCTAAGAACTCCCAATCGTCATTCTCATAGTTTGTGCCAAAAGTCCCACCGGTAATGGACATCAAATCGCGAGCATCTTCGGCACTCAACCCCTCGTGGAAGGCATTCATCAACTCCCAAAGTTCAATCCCATGGTGAGGGCAATTCTTAATCATCATATTGAATCGTTCAAACGCTTCATGGAACATCTCACCATGTTGTTGTTGGAAGCTCCTCAACCCCTTTCTAGCATCATTGGTCTTTTGGGCGGTATAGAATTCGTCTAAGAAAATTTGCTGCATTTCCGCCCAAGTATAAATAGATGCTGAAGGCAAAGTGTAGAACCACTTCTTTGCCTTGTCCTCCAAAGAAAACTGAAATAGGACCAACTTGACATCATCGGCCGAAAAACCTTGACTCCCAAAAGTATTGCAAATTGAGTCATAGGCCTCTAAATGGAAATACGGCTCCTCCGTTGCTAGCCCTTTGTACTTCGGCAAACTTTGCAAAGAATTCGTTCTTACTTCAAAGGTTCTCCCTTGGTTGTTGTGAGGGATAACCACCGGTGAAGGGTTTTGAGTAATTATCGGCCTGAAATGTGCCTCTATTCCCCTTGCTTGTTCCCTAAGATGCCTCCTTGGAACACCCAATCGACCCCTTGGATGAATATGACCCATTGGTCTTGGTATAGGCCCTTGTGGTGCAATTGGTTGTTGAAATTGTTGTTGGGGCATCGGTGGGTATTGAATCGGCCTTTGAAATTGTGGTTGTACATGTTGTGGCCGAACTTGTTACAATGGGATAGGGCGTTGCATTGGTGGCCCTTGTGGTCTTGGCCGAATATGTTGCGGTATGAGTTGTTGTTGTTGAAACCCACCAACATTTGACATTCTTTGAGTTTGACCAGGCACATAAGTCAATTCCCCTTGTTCTCCATCACCCTCATAAACATATCCCTCTTCCTCATACCCCTCAAAATCTTCATATCCTTCCTCATATCCATCTCCCCCTATACCCGAAGTTTGCCCAAATGGAATGGTCGAGTATTGAAAACCCGACTGGTTTGATGGTCTAAACGTAGAGGTAGTATGGACAATGGTTGTATTTGGTGGTATTGAATAATGAGAAGATGATTGACCTGTAGATGGAGGAAAGAAGTGTGATAATGGTGGGATTGTGGCTGAAGGACTAAAGGTAAGATTGGGTTCATTTTGAGTAGTAATCGGTTGTGTGGTGTTGGTTGGTGTAGTATCATGAAGTGGAGTAGGAATTGTAGTGGAATTTGGCATGGTTGTGTTTGGTGATGGTTGTGTGGAAGTAGGTATAAATGATGAGGTCATTTGACCCGTTGTGGGTGGTACTTGTGTTTCGTCCATGATGTTTCTTGGTGTAATGGGTGAAGTAGGTGAACCAATGATTCTGTTTTCGCGTAGTAAAACTCGGTTTTGCCTTAGCGTTCTTTCGATTTCCGGATCAAATGACAATGGTGAAGCTTTGTGAGAGCCTCTAGTATGCATGCACCTGTAGAACCTGCACACTAAACACACCAGTGTAAACCCGAAAATAACAAAACAAAACTAAAAAAACTGACACACGTTGCGCACTACTCCCCGGCAACGGCGCCAAAATTTGACGTGATTGTCGTGGGTCACGCAAATTTAATCCCAAAAACAACTATAGATAGCGGTAATAGGGTATCGAACTCAGGGAGTATGTGGAAAGTGTGTTGATTTTATAGCTTTGCAATTAAACTACAATTAACCTAATTTGCAGAAAATTAAGATCAATGAATTGGATTGTTGTTTTAGAAAACTAAATTAAAAACTAATTGCAAATCAAATGTTGATTGTAAAACAGATTAGGAGAGAACAATGACCATCTTAGGTTTCAGTTTCTTTAAACACTTGTGTGAAATTCCAACTAGAAAGAGTTACATAGACATAACTCGTGCATGAATAATCGAAGTGATAAAAGGGAACAAAGTACTCGGATTTATAAATGCGAGGTTGTTTCCCGATGATCAATTAATCAATAACCAACCCTAACCCTTCCCGTGATATCTCGATTGCCAACGGCACCAAGAACGTACGATTAAGACTAGAAATTGCAATATCGATTAACAAGTTACAAGCAATTAAACATACACCATGATATTCAAGCAACGCAAGTTATCATTCTAGAAATTCAGAAATAAACACACAAAAGTTCAAGAGAAACCTTCACCTAAGATGATCACCGAAAGTTTTAGCCACACATAGCTTGGTGAATCATCATATCAATCAATTCAATGTTCATACAAATCGAAAACACAAACCGAATGTTAGGAATTGTCCAAAACCAAGCAAGAACAGCCAAAATCGCCCCTAGTGAGTTCCCAAACCGTCCAATGATCAGAAGAGGTGAAAAGACACAATAAAACTGACATTAATGAGGCAGTTACAAACTTGATCGCAGCCTTCACCGTAATTTACGGTCATACCGTAAATTACGGTGGTCAGGAATTGTTTACGGTGAGAATTATCTGATTTACGATGAGCTCCAGGCAGAAATCAGGTCCACCGTAAATTACGGTGGGACCGTAATTTACGGTACCTTCCTGATTTTTGTGATTTGTTCCATCTTTTGTTCCTTGCTCGACCCGTTCATCTTAATACCCTCCAAAGCTGCGTTTTATCCACTTTAAGCTCCCGAACCGCACCTGAAACATAGGCAACAGTAGTTATCTAATTCAAGATAATTACACGATTAAATGAAGGATTATTTCGTCTTTTAACATGATTAAGGGTTGTCCAACGGACCACCCGTCAAGAGTCAAGACCGAATATCAGAAACCATCGTGAAACCATCGGGCCTACTCCAACAACCAGAGATACCACAATGGAAATGGGAGCAAATTTCCATGGATTTTGTTACTGGCCTACCTAGACCTCAACGTGGGAATGATACTATTTGGGTGGTCGTGGATCGACTCACAAAGTCTGCACACTTCTTGGCTATCAAGGAAACGGATAAGTTATCCACCTTAGCAGATGTTTACCTTAAGGAAGTTGTCTCGAGGCACGGGGTGCCAACCTCTATTATCTCCGATCGTGATGCACGATTTACTTCAGAACTGTGGCAGGCAATGCACAAATCTTTTGGCTCTCGATTAGACATGAGCACCGCTTACCATCCGCAAACAGATGGGCAGTCTGAACGCACCATTCAAACTCTAGAAGACATGCTTTGTGCATGTGTAATCGATTTTGGCAACAGATGGGAAAAACACCTCCCGTTATTGGAGTTTTCGTATAATAACAGTTACCACACCAGCATTCAAGCCGCTCCATTTGAGGCATTGTACGGGCGTAAATGCCGATCACCTCTTTGTTGGGCAGAGGTGGGTGATAGTCAGATCACGGGTCCAGAACTTGTAGTAGACACAACAGAAAGGATTGCTCAGATACGACAATGCATGGCGGCAGCTCGCGACCATCAGAAAGCCTACGCTGATGAGCGTAGGAAACCTCTAGAATTCCAGGTCGGGGACCGGGTTCTACTCAAAGTCTCACCCTGGAAGGGTGTGGTTCGTTTTGGCAAACGGGGCAAGCTCAATCCGCGATATGTCGGACCGTTCGAAATCATTGAGAAAATAGGCAAAGTGGCCTACAAACTGAACCTACCAACAGAACTCAGTGCAGTTCACAACGTTTTTCACGTGTCAAATCTGAAGAAGTGTCTGTCAGATGAGACCCTCATAGTTCCTTTGAAGGAGCTCACTATCGACGATCAGTTGCGATTCGTCGAGGAACCAGTTGAAATCACGGACCGGGATGATAAGGTCCTCAAGCGCACCAAAATACCTCTTATTCGAGTTCGTTGGAACTCCCGTCGTGGCCCAGAGTTTATCTGGGAACGAGAAGATCAAATGAAACTCAAGTATCCCCAGTTATTCGGAAACAGTGCAACCACTACTGAGGCTGAAGCTACTACAGAATTTCGGGACGAAATTCCAAATCAACGGGGGGATGATGTGACACCCCAGGAAAACCAGTAAATTACACAACACAACTAGCTTCCTCAGTAACCACGTGCTAAATTTCGGGACGAAATTTCTTTCAAGTTGGGGATAATGTGACAACCCGAGTTTTCAAGGTCTCTATCCGATTTAACTTCGTATTTATTTGCTAAGTGTGTTTTATATATTTGGGGTGCATTATATATGAGAGGATAGTAATAATTTGCTTTGTGTTAATATTTTGTTATGTCTTGCGTAGAGGGGATTTAGCCCACTATTTCAATAGTTAGACATGACTTAGGGAATGGATGTAATTACTTAAAAGTCTCCATTTGCAACATAATAACCCTACCCTTTCCTGTTGTGCGACGGCCCAGGTTGTTGGGCTTGAGCCCATCTCGGGTATGGCATGAACCGCCCCAAACTCCCATATTATTATTATACGTAATATGCTATTTGATGGGATAAAACTCTAAATCAAAAACTAAAATAAACCCTACCTACTCCCAAGTGTGTGCGGCAGTAGACCCCTCTTTTGTATCGAAGCTCTCTCCTCCTCTTGTATTCAGGTAACCATGTTTACATGCATGAATAATGAGTATCATGATGTTTTAATGCATAAGATTTATATAGATCAGTGAATGCTAAATGTGATCGTGTGACATGTTAGGGTTTGTATTATTGGATGTTGACTTGAATAATGGTGTTTTCTTTACCTGTTACTTAATATTTGAATTGAATGTTTTTGCTGAGCAATGAAGAACCGATTCTTGTTTTAAGGGATGACCATATTATGCTATGATGAGTTGTTTCATATGATAATGATGAATGTAGATAATATGTAGTTAAGGGGGGGATAATATGGTGTCAATAGGGGAGCCGATTATAGTTGATTACTGTTCATTGGGTGTTGCATGCTAAAAAGCTATGAAGGAATATTAATGGGATGATTGAACTTTATTGATTGAATAAATGTCTACACATGTTGATCATAAATTGTCACATGATGATTGAATGTTTATTATCCATATGTGGAATTAATCATAAGTCAGACTTCACATGCCATCTAATATGTGCATGCATCTTGAAATAATTAGGTTTGAGTATAATTATTTTACAAAGGTTTAAATATTAAATAAACAAGAAATTGAATTGGAGATTTAGGTTCTGTTGACTGAATTTAAAACAAATGTAGAGGACCGAGGAGATGTTTGACAAGTTCTGACATTACATGTGTTTGTATTATTTGAAATCAAATTAATAGTGGTGGGCCGATTTAGTGATTAGGCTGCACTTGGTTGTTGAAACTGAATGGTATATTTTGATGTAATATCTAAGGCTCACGCATGAAAACAATAAAATGATAGGACTCCAAATTGTTTTATGTAGAAGGAAACTGTTGCTCCCATACATAAGATATATTTATATTTATGCCACTTGAATGTAACATGTAACCAATTAGATTGTTTGTTACTGTGTGTTGAACCTGGTTACTTGATCACAATAAACACACTTTGTGACATAGATTACATGTGAAACATTGCGAACTCGAAACTGATTGTATATACGTGCGTACTATAGGTTGTGATTGATTAATTGTGAGCGTGTATTCCTTTAGCATACCGAGCAAACCAAGGTGAGTTCACACTTTCTACAAAGCATGGGATTCCCAGGGGTTGGGAATGGGGTTAAGGAACATGGATTCCTCGTCCTTCTTGGGTAGGACAGTACGGGTTCAGGAATGTGATTCCTCGTCCTCATGGACAGTTAACTTTCACTAGACCAAAACTCTATCACGAAGTCCCTCCTTTTTATATCGACTTAATCGCCAGGCCAATGGCGAGCGGGTCATTAGTTAGATAGCGCTATTTAGGTCTGACAAGCCTCACACCGTGCCGCAGAGGACGGGCGTGAACTAATGGATCTGGGCACGTCAATGATGATAGACATTGACAGTTCAGGGCACATAAACATGACTACAGTCAGCAGTCGATATGGTAACGAGTCTAGTAGTATATACATGGGGTATCCCCCACGGCCGAAGAGCCAGATAATTAAACATGGGGTAGCCCCCACGGCTGAATAGCCAGAGTAAACGGGATTTAAACAGAACACGTTTTCAACAATGGGGTAACCCCCACGGCAGGATGCCAGCTAAAGGAAACTGTTTTTGGAACAACTTAAAACAAACACCCAACCGTGAACTCGCTCAACATTGTTGTTGACTCGTTACTACATGCTTTGCAGGTCAATAGGTACTTAGCTGGAGCTTGCATGGGGAAGAGCCGTTGTGGGACTTGGACAATTGTGTGCCATGTTAAACAGTGAAACATTTGAACTTATATTTTGTTTTGGTTTTAAACGTTATGCTTCCGCTTGCAACTTAAACTATGTTTTGTTTGGACACCAATTGTATTGGTCGGATTTTTATAATTGCTTACATGTTTGTTCAATATGATTGGTGGCTGGATCCTGGTCAGTCACGCCTCCAAGCGGTGATACTCCGTGTGTGGATTTTGGGGGTGTGACACAGACCACCCTCCAAACTCTTATCACTTGTGCACCAATACTGGCCCAAACGCAGCCCAACAGTAAGCCCGGTATATTTTCCTTATGCGTACACAAGGTTTGTACGTGACTTCCATAACATAGTAAAACACAAAACAAAACAAAATCTGTCACACCCCGACCACGTGAGACAACGAAACGTGGCGGAAACGTCGGGGAGTGTTGTAACAGAATTATTGTTTCATAACCATGGCATAAATAAATTCTGTTTTATTGAATAAATGAACTCATTGTTTTAATACAATCAAATAAGTACAACTATGATCTTCCAAGTTTTAAAGTTGCTAAGGCACGAGTCCGTCCTATATGTAGCATGTATCAACAATCATTGCAAAGCAGTACCTGAAACATGTGTAAAAATAGGTACGTCAGCATAAAAATGCCTGTGAGATACATAGGTATTGTGAAAATAAGATTCATGACTTATGTTTAAGAAAATGTTTAGTCATGAACCTTGTAGTTTGCTTTGTTTTGTAAATCATTTGAAAAGCAATAAGATCCGATGATACGTATAAGTAAAATAATAGTGTATGGTTAAGTGAATAACGAAATAGAATGTGTTTGTATAAGAGAAGTTGTTTTGTAAAACAATGTCTTGTGAAAAGTATGTTATTTGTATAAAATGTTATATGTCTCAATTTGAAATGATTCAAATAATGCTACAATATGTAATACCATACAAACACTTATATATAGGAAGTACCAGCGGCGTATCCACCATGCTTGTATCATATTACACACGCCTCGTTACTTAATCACTTACTCAAACCAAACCAACAATGTAAGATGTCTATGTTTAAACCAATTGCCAAATGTATTGAATAATATGTCAAAATGTTTATGTGTCCAATGTAATGTGTAACCAATGTGATTTGTATAAATAAATGTAAGATTAAACAAATAACCTTATAGTAGCATATTACAAGTATACTTTGGATTTGTAAGTAACGTATTAAACTATGTTTTGGTTTCATAAATAACATATCAAAATATGCTTTAGATGTGATAAATAACATATATGTTGGTTTTGTACAATATCACACATGGGAGTATATCAAACTATACTTTAATAGTGTGATTTGAGAATTCATTCAGACCTGGTGCATCAAAATACACCTTTGAGACTATAGAAATACCACAAAGGCAATCCCTATTTGGATGGAGCAACAAATTGGTTTCAGACATTCCATGACAACAGGAATGGGGTGTCAAATCCTATAGCGCTATATCATACTAACAATCGGTCTGGTGAACATAAAATAAGTACAATTCAACATTTTATTTTATGTTCTTTGAGAAATCAGTGCTTAAATCATAGATAGTCATTCATTTTGTCAATAGATAAGTAATAACATGTATAATCAATTATACTTTTGGAAAACATGAAAGTAACAGATAGGTACACATGCTTCACCCCAAAACAGTTTGGAAAACAGTAAAATAGGGGAACTATGTACTCACTTGAGATTGCTCAGAAGTCCTAAGATAGCCACCAAGCAATGCTAGAGATCACAGAATATCAAACGGCACCTAATATAGGTAACTACATTAATAAACCGGACCTAAATCGGAAGATCGGATAGAATGAGGGCTCGTAAACCAAATGAGTATGGGAACTCATGTAGTATGGTTTATTAAAGCCTACATACTAAATGAAACCTAACCTAAGTGCTTGTGACCCATTACGACCCGTTTAGGTAGCTTATGCTACTTTAACGCGTCGTTCGCGTGAAACGCGTTCGGACCGCCTAACTAGTCCTATGACAAGTAATGTATGCCTTAACATGTCTAAAATGGTTGTCAAATCAGTTTAGATGTCAAAAGTTATGTTTCATATGTTTAAAATGAATTTTGGCATCAAAGGGGTATTTTGGTAATTTACCTAAGGCATATAAACTACTTATCATACAACTAACTAAACGTCGTGACCATAGGGTATAACCTCGGAAGGTTATTCCCTATACTATGGTCACCTAAAGTGCTTGGTCGGATCCTAATGATCGACCAAACGGGTCGGGTTCGAAAGTATAAGCGATTGTTTAGATCGCTTACCTTACGACCCTATATAAGCACTAAACTAAAAGTGACGAGCTAAGCATGTTAAAACATGCTTAACTAAGTTTAGAAAACAGGTTTGGTATCACAACAAACGGTTGTGATACCTAAGAGTAGTTTGGTTACAAAATACGCAAGAATACGTATTCTGACCGAAACTACGGCTCGTCACTGAGCCTAGATAACGTGGTAATCAGTAGGTATAGTCACTAGGGACTATAACCATCGTGATCACGCTCACGTTATGAAGTTCAAATGAACTTCGCATCGACCATAAACTGGTCAATGCAGAAAGTCAAACAAAGTTTGACTTTCGGACTCGAAAAGCAATAAAAGAACGAAGGAACACTTACGAAGGGTCCCCGAATGCTAATCTAGATCAAAATAGCTCAGGTATGAAACAAAGGTTTCAACTTAGAGCACAAATGATCAGATTCTTGTGAGGAATGAAGTGAAATGGGTTGGGTATTTATAGTTTTCGGTCCACCGTTAGGATCGATTCTTGGAAAAGAGGGAATGATCTAGCCCGTACACTTGTCAAGATGTTATGGTAACTGAAAATGGCCACCATAGGAGTTTAACAAGTGGCACTTGACCTTTGGGAGGGGTTAAAGGCTGTTAACTGCTGTTTAATAATGATTTGCTGCATCTGACCCAGGCTAGCGCACCGTTACATTAAAAGTGTAGAGGTGCGCTAGGCCTAAGTTTGGCAGATTTACAATTTTGGTCCCTATCATGAATTCAGCCCATTTTTGACACGTTTAAGGCCCGTTAACCCCATTTCAAAGCTCTAAAATGAAGTTAAAGTATTGGGAACTTAAAACATGCTCAAAAATATCTCGGATGTCGGTTCGTTTAGCCGTACGGTTGCGATGTTCGGTTAATTACGACGGAATGCGCATAAGCGCGAAAAACGATCCAAATGACGCGACGAATGGATTTTTCTCATTCCAAACACTAAAATAAAATATTATAGTGCTTACATAAATTTTTGGATGTCCGGATGTATTCAGAACGTAAGTTATGCGCGAAAATGCAAACTTGTGCACTTTTTGACACTTTTAGTCCCTGAATGACCCAAAAGTTTATTTTAGCACACCGAACCCCTCAAAGCCTATTTCTAAGCTATATAAAGGATATATAAGGTGTGTTTAACTTATGGTCATGTTCCAAAATGTTCGTTACAGTTCAAATTGGCATACTTTCACAGTTTGTCAAGTTTAGTCCCTGTAAGCGAATTAACTTGTTTTCACCACACCAAACCTTCCAAAACTGATATCTAAGTTATGTCAAGGTTATTTAAGGTATTTTAAGCCTATTTCACTATTCCGGAGTGTTCGTTGGGTTAAACTGGTTATATTTACGCATCAGAGCGCGTATAACCCTCCAGAAAGCGATGTAAAGCTTAAAATCGAACAAGAGTTGATATGTGCAAACGATACACATATTTTTACAAATACCAAGTATGAAATACAATATTTCATTGGTTTGGAATTTGTTTGATGGTTGAAGTGACACAGGTGTCACAAAATCAAACCCTAAACACCCCTCTTTTCCTTTGCTGGAACTGACGACAGCCCCCCTCTCTTCGAAGCCTCTTTGGATCACAGCTTTATCACTCCCTCGTTCTAACACTTTGTTGCACACAAAACTCTCGGTAAATGTCCTTAGCTTGGTTTTAAGTTGGGTCTTTCTCTGATTTCGGTCATGAGCATATGTGTATATGATATGAGAATGACCAAGAATAGTGTAGGGTTTGTTTGTATGTATGAATCTGATTAGCTAATTTGAATGATGACAAGATGATAAGTATTGCATGGTTATAAGTTTTGGTGTTTTTGGGTGATGAGGGGTATGCGAAATTGATAAGAAATATTGTGGTGATTGATATGTTGAACGTTAAATTACTATGATAACTGCCGATTCATGATTTTAGCAAACTAGTGGTGGCTGTAAATTGGTTCGAAGGCTTGTAGTTAAGTGATGATTAGGGTTTGATGATGTTAATCATGATCCTTGATGGAGATTAAATGATGATTATGTGCTGAACAGGGTTACACGATATGAATGACTTATAACCTGCTGTAAGTGTGTATAAGGGTCGTTGTTGTTCGCTAAACATGTTAACGGAATCACTCGAACACGCGTTAGAAAGTTAAGAGCTGAAAACAGATTGCTGATTAACATTTACAGCCAACTTTAGTTGGCTGTAAATAGGTTGTTATTTATCGAAAAATTGATTTTCCTGTGTCTATAACGTGTTATTTTGAAATACACTTCTAATGGCACTGGAATCATAATTTTTGGACTTTGTTTGCTATTTTAAATAAATGATTTCGTTTCAGCAATTAAAGCTGCGTTTTTCTGCAGATTTTACGCATTATATTTTGAGTCATAACTGGGCAAATATTTAGAGTTAGACAATGAAATCTATAATGTAGATGGCCTTAGGTGTCTGTGCAAATCTCCAACTGGAATTTCGTCAATCGGACTTACGATGAATTTTAAATGAATTTTTCCGTGGACTGCAGTCAGAAAGTGATGAATCTGATTGCAGCACGGTAAATGATTTTTATAAAATAATTTGTGATGACTTGGATCCCAATATTTTTACAAAATAATATTTGGATCGTTTAAGACATTCGGTAAAAATTTGGAAATTTTTGGAATAAGTTAACTATTTTATTAAAATGCCTGAAAACAGCCCAGTTTTGGATGTTAAAGCTGAAACGACGTAAGTAGTAATTTGTGTGTCTAAATGTCGGGTAGGTTATCTGAGAATGATCTAACATGTTATATGTCAATGAAAGTGTTATGTGCAATATCGTATTCTTGCTTTTGAATGGTTATAGATAGGATGTTTATATGGACGTGAACTGTTAAAGCGAGTGCGTGTTATGTAGTAGTTACGGGTAGGAACTTTGTGCTCTATTTGAAACCACTAAATGACTAACTGGTAATCATACCTAGGACGTGATTGACCGACCTTGATTGTTAGCTATTTTTAAGAGTCAAACCGAGCAACCAAAGTTGAGTTCACACTTTCTACAAGGCATGGGATTCCCGGTGGTTTGGGAATGGGTAATTGATTGGAAAGGAAACCTGCGTATTCTCCTTGGGTAGAATACGTACCTCCACCCTCTTAATTGAAGGGTGACAACATTGAAACCTGCATGATCTCCTGGAGTGGGACACGTACTCCACCCTCGTAACTGAAGGGTGACAACATTGACACTAGACAAAATCTCTATTATTAAGTCCCTCATTTTATATCGACTTAATCGTCGGGCCAATGGCGAATGGGTCATTAGTTAAATAACGCTATTAGGTTTGACAAGCCTCACACTGTGCCGCAGAGGACGGGCGTGGACTAATGGATCTGGGCACGTCAATGATGATAGACATTGACGCGGGGCACTCAACATAACTTCAGTCAGTAGTCGATATGGTAACGGCTCTAGTGGGTTAAATATGGGGTAACCCCCACGGCTGGATAGCCAGAGGAAAAGGAACTAATCAACTTACACTTTAAACTATGGGGTAACCCCCACGACAAGAAAGCCAGCTAAAAGAAACTTATGTTTTTGAAACAACTTTAAACGAACACCCAACGGTGAACTCGCTCAACTTTGTTGTTGATTCGGTGCTATATGCCTTGCAGGTCATTAGGTGCTTAGGTGGAGCTCGCACGGAGGAAGGTGTCATTGTGGGACATGGACTATGGTGTACCATGTTAAACTTTATCAACTTTGGAAACTTATATTTTGGTTTTGAACTTAATGCTTCCGCTGATAACTTAGACTTCGTTAAACTGTTTGTCACCAATTATATTGTTTGGTTTGGACTTTTACTTATTTAATTATGTTCTTCAATATGATCGGTGGTTGGATCCTTGTCAGTCATGCTCCCTGCGGTGATACTCCGCTTCTGGAAATTTGGGGGTGTGACAGATTGGTATCAGAGCCATTGGTAATAGTGAACTTGGTTTTAAAAATGGAAAAAAAATCTTTTTGATATAAAACCAGACTATAACCTGTTATGTGCTCGACGATCCACAACGACGCTTCACTCCACGTGCAAGGTTCAACACTTTAAGCGGTACGATTTAAGTTTATATTGCCTACTTGCTAGATTACGTTTGCATTATATGTTGTTTATTGTATGTTTATGTAGCATGGTAGCATGCGGTCTATTAACCTTGATGCATTCTATATGACACCCGAATGTTTACTTGAAATTTAACAAGTGGTGGTCAAATTCTTTTCTGTTCCATCATCACCCCACTACGACCGTTGTTTAGGTGTTCTAGCTAGTCAAACGCTTATCTCGACATGACGTCGCCATCTGACCCTCCGTACATTCAGATTGTACGTCAACATTCACGAAGACCAGACCTGGCTCAAACGAACTCGGGTTTAGTAGGACTATACCCACGCATCCCTGTTGACGAACCTTATTATCTTTGACGGTCGTCGTCACCAGAAACGAAGCAGTCACAGTTACACGCGTTCGTCGTTTTGCAGCTCGAAACCCTACCAACCAAATTTTGTTTTGGACAAGTGATGTACTTCCGAGATCGTGATGCAACGAACTTCTCTTTCGTGTTGTGCCGCCATACACCACTACTGGAAATGCCCCTAGAGAACAGATTATATGATCGAATTTCCGGTTATTGTTTAACTCTTGTTTTCACTCAACTCTTCGTATGAACCTCACTAATCCCCTGTTT
>JARYGA010023640.1:0-37487 GCA_030545235.1 Helianthus tuberosus | reverse complement strand
CACTTTTATTTACAAAAACCAACCTCCAATAATCATAATCTTGTAACAAAAATTATGGCAAACTTTATATAAAAACCGTGGTTAAAAATATACTTGTAAATATTTGTTTAAAAATATTTTTCTAAGTGTTTAATTTCTAGAAAAATTTTGCCATAGTTTCCCCTTAAAAATGGAGGTTTCCATGCTCTCAAAGCATATCATTTTCTTTTTAAAATCATCATTAATCGTCAACAAATCATTCAACACTTACCATGTGCCAAAAATATGAAACTTACACTATGTCATGAACTTGAAACTTTGTAAAATTTTGTAGTAACTTACTAGTGTATTTAGTAAGCTTAGTTACCCTTTAAAGTGTGGTTATTTGTTTGTAAATCCATTTCTTGAAAGATTTAGTCTTTTACAACTTACAAGATGATTTTCCTAAAAATAATTCTTTTGAATTTTTCTTGTTAACAACATATTTCTATACTTGATTTAACACTGGTAATATGATTAGTTTCTTTAAGAATCATGATCTTGTAAATCTTGTAAAAAACTTTGTTCTCTTGAAAATATTACCTTTGAAATCCTTTATTTTCAAGACTTGTAACATGTATCACAAATCATCATACACTAAAACAAGTTTATTTTCAAGTTCATGTTTAACATAAAGGATGATCATTATGATTTTCTCAAGAATCATCCTCATACTTGCTAGATCATGTGTTTAATCACAATCTAGCAAGCTTCTTATGATGATCAACATCATAAACACAAGAAATCAACAATCAAGTATATTACATACACTTAAACATCTTTGATTTTCATGATTTAGAGCTTTATGTTCATGTTTATGCTTATGCTTCTTCATGATCTTTATGATTAACAACTTATATAATCTTTTAACCAACATAATATGAAGTAAAATGAGATTCGGAAGGTCTTACTACTAGCACAAGGCTAGGGATGATGTTCAAGAAGATGAAGATGACAAATGAGGTGGATAAAAGCACTAGAGAGAGGTCCTTCAAGTTCTGTTGCTTGCAACCTTCTTAGATATGCTTAAGACACCTTAGAACCACCTTAGATTACTTGGAAATGGGTCGAAAATGGATGGTGTTACATGGGGGTGTTGGTCCGTAGCCATGAGAGGAGAAGGAGGATAGTTTTGTTGGTTGAAAGTGTTAGAATGATCATGAATGAAGAACGTGTGGGTTTGAAGCAATTCTTCCAACATTGGTATGGTATAAGGTATAATGTGCTTGGTATATTCCAAACATAATCTATTAAACAATGGGGGGGGGGGGTCTTAGTTGAGTTTCAACCAATAGTTAAATGTTTAGTTAGAATGTAAGGGTGCTAGGGTGCTAGTTAGGTATTTTATGTGTTTAGTGTTTAGGAGATGTAATATGATGTTCGGTGACCATAACTTGCTTCGTAACACTAAAACAATGTTTCTAGTGAAAATTTGGTGTTTCGGGTAGTGTTCGGTTGTTCGTTTCGTTATTGTTCGTTAAAGTGCTGAATTGCGCAGTTTAGTGTGCTTTATTTGTGTTTTATGACAGTTTTGATTCCCGACACTTAGGAAAGTATTCTAGACCATTAAATCACATTTCTGCATTATATTTAGATGTTAAAAGCTGAATTTTTGCTGAATTTGTTTATTTTCTGCAGAATTATGCAGTTTTAGTGTGTTTCTAGCACTTTCCGGTACCTATGTCATCACTAGGAAGGCAGTTTTGTAATTTCTACTTTCCTACACACTACACTAGTGTAACACTTGGTCATGGGGCTTATTTTGTGTCTAAACATCATGTCTGTCTAAGAACTGAACTCCCGTCAGTACTTCTAGTTTGTCTAATAACTGTGCCAACTTTTCTCTGTGCATTAATAGAACTTTATTGTGTTGATAAAAGTCTTGCAACACGAAATGCCATTGTATGTATATAACAGTAATCAAAATTTCATTCGTCTTGTAAACTAAATCATGCACAGTTATTAAAGCACAGATTACTGTTTAATTATTGTACGGAATGCATGGAAAAGTACCAGTTGTCACATTCTCCCCCCGTTAAAAGAATTTCGTCCCGAAATTCAAGCTATGGCATCAGTCGCAGGGGAGTTGTGAATTAAATGTGGTCACTTAGGCTTAATTTGGTCTTCATGTTCCCAAGTAAACTCTGGGCCATGATATGAATTCCAACGAACTCTAACAAATCAATTACGACTTCTTCGTGTTTTGTGGATTTCCAGTCTGCAAGCTTAACAGATTCTTTAATAAATTGGAGTTTGTCATTGACGTGAATCCTGTTTGCTGGAGTAACGATTGTTCTTAGAGTCAGGCTCCTCTAAAGACTAGATACGTGAAACGTGTCGCGATCACTGGTAAGTTCTTCTGGAAGTTTCAGGTTGTGAGCAATGGTCCCAATCCTTTCTAGGATCTCGAACGGTCTAATATACCGTGGGTCCGATCTCCCACGCTTTCCAAATCATACCACGCCTTCCCAAGGCGAGACTCTCATTAAAGCCATACCTCCTATCTCAAATTCCAACAGTTTCCGCCGCTTATCGGCGCAACCTTTCTGTATACCACGTGTTGACTTGTTACGTCTACATATCTGAACAATCTTGCCTATAATTTCCTGAATCAACTTGGGGCCAATAAATCGTTTTCTCCGGTCTCCGCACAACACGAAGGGGGTGCCGATACTTACGTTCATATAAAGCTTCACACGAGGCGGCCTAAACGGCGGTGTGATAAATATTATTGTAGGAAAACTCCACTAAGGGCAAGTGAGTAATCCATCTTTTCATCAAATTTCATCACACAAGCACATAGCAGGTCTACCAAAGTCTGTATCGTCCTATCACTTGGACCACCCGAATAACACCGGAGGCTTCCCAAAGTGAGAAGCTCGGCCTGATAGTTTACCTCTGCCTAGCAGCTCTTGCAGTTGCATCGGAGGCTCCTGTATCTCGGGCGGAGCTAGTCGGTAAGGCACCATTCCTCATTGGTGCCGCTCCTGGCACAAGGTTTATCCTTAACTCCTCTTGTCGCTGTGGGGGTAACCCTTGCGAGTCTTCAGGGAAGGCTTCTGGAAATTCCTCCACCTCGGGGATATCTTCTGGCTCTAGCTTCTTGGTCTCTTCATTGACAACATGAGCAAGGAAGGTAATGCGGCCTATTCGGAGGCGCTTCTGTGTCTCTATGACCAATGTGAGATGTCGTAAATCCACCGCCTTATGGGGCCTAGGGCTCTTGCGTCTAATGCAAGAAGGTTGTGTACTATAAGTGCCTCACCATTCGTAAGAGGGATGCAAATGATTTTCCTTATGATGAACAATCTTCAGCTCTATCCTTGGATATCCAATCCATGTTGACTACAATATCCTGACTTCCCAAGATAACGGTAATAGGAGGTTCCCGCTTTCTAAGTTCCAAAGTACAATCCTTAATCATCTCCTTCGCTTAGATAACCTTCCATTCGTCAATTCTAAGGAATACGGGACGTCAATTCTACTCGAAACTAGGCCAAGTAGTTTCTTAACTTCTGAGCATACAAGGTTAAAGTCAGTGCCAGTATTAATCAAAAATAGATGCATAGAGTTGGTTAATAGGGAACGTACCCGTAACCGCATCTGGATCCTGGCGTGCTTCACGAGCTCTGATCGTGAAGACCCTTCCTCGCTTGGTTCTTCCTAGGGCAATCTTTCCTAAAGTGCCCTACTTCACCACATTTGTAGCAGCCTGGAACTCTACCATTATCTCTCCCGTCTTGATACTTCGCCTAACAAGCATCCTTGCTGTGCCCTTCTTTTCCACACCTTCCACACTTAGGCCTCAGACATCGACCTTCATGGTGAAAATTGCATTCCTCGCATCTCGGCTTAGTCCCCAAGTAAACCTTACCACCGGCCTTATTGGTGGCTCCATAAGCTTGCATGCCACGAGACGGGTCCCCTTCCCTTCTTTTGTTTGCTTTAGAGTTTCCATTACTGGCTTGGGTGCCTATCTTTAGGTTCGATGACTTCCTTTTCTTATTGCCCAAAGACTCCACATGAGTCTCTTTCTTGTTTGCCTCGGATCCCGAAAACTTTCCCATATGCAGAGCTTCTTCAGTAAGTGTGACACTCATATCGATAGCCTCCGTGATGGTTGGAGGCTTTGAGACAGTAACCATGCTCAGGATTTGAGGTTCAAGTCCCCAAATGAATCGTTCAATCCTCTTGAATTCCGGCTCGACTAAGTAGGGAACAACCCTAGACAAGTCGTGAAAGCGTTGGACGTACTCAGAAATCTTCGGCCCATCCATTTTCAAATTCCAGAACTCAGTTTCAAGCTTCTGAATCTCAGCCCTGGCGCAGCATTTCTTTCGCATCAATTCCTTGAGCTCGTCCCAGCTCAGTGCATAAGCTGTAGCTTCACCAAGGGTCTGAACCTAAAGGTTCCACCAGGAGAGTGCGCCATCCAAAAACAACCCTGAGATATAGGTAACTCTATGCTCGGGCGAACATTTACTCATTCTCAGAACGGAATCAGTCTTTTCTGCCCATCGAACAAAAGCAACGACACATCCTGTGCCATCAAAATTCAATGGCTTGCAGTCCAGGAACTGTTTATAGGTGCAGCCAGTTGGAGGGTTACTTCCGGAAGTGCCACCGCTGTGTTCGGAGCGGAGGGCTTCATGCTGCGCTATAGCTTGGGAAATGCGCTCATTGAGTTCAGCCTTAGTCAACGTAATGGTGTCCGTGTCACGTCTGGGCGGCATCTTCTTCTGTCAAAAGGTATGGGGTAGGTTAGAAAACATTCCATAATTGTCTATGAGGTACATATTACCACAAGCAAACATGTAATCACCCAATATCACATGCATATATAATCAACAATGTATAAGTAAGAAAACAACCACTGAGCTTTCATATATGTTTGACAACTTGACTTATTGTTTGTATCAGGAAAAACAAAATGAACTCGAGGTTACATCACCTCGGTTATACAAGTTTCATAATATGAAAGTAGTAATTATTTTCCTTCTACATTGGTTTTCTTAGGTTTTTAGCTTCACAAAGGCGGGTATACTTCCCAAGAGATAGGGGGTTGTACATATAGTGGTGATAGAAAGTGTAACGTCACTAAATCTTTCCCGCGTGTTGGCCATCTTCACTTGCCTAGATATCGGTTTCCAAACGACTCGTATATGGGTAGAAGTGTCGGACATGAAGTAGGCAAAGACAGGTTTCCTACTTTGCAAAGTGTTATAGAAATTGTCTAGGTATTGCTCTACTAGATGAAGGTGTGAACACTTGGAAATTTTTGGATGAATGGGGATCATTAGCTTGACCTGCAGAGTCCGCCAGGATTTCCATGCACTACAAGTCGTTATTACATGGGCTCCCGAAATAATAAATTGTCTTGCACGGTCACCCCAACTTTCCCTCGTTCAAAACAGATGGTCAACCACAGAGGGGACACTACTGTCCTTATACCTTTAGCATAGCAAGGACCGTAGCGGTGGTCCACGCGCTAACATCCGTCATCGTTACGCGTGAATAAGCACGATGATTAAACGTAATAGGAGTAAGGAGAACTCCTAGTAGTTGGAGGGGCATCTTCAAGATGAATACTTCATCTTCCTAGTCTGGACAAGAGAGTCTTCTATCTTGTTTCACAAAAGCCGTAGGGATCTCGTCCTGCTAAAAAGGGTGTTGTCCAAGGTAGCCGCCTCCGCCTCGCCGTCACTACCGTAGTCAGGCACCTTCACATTCGAGAGGGAAGAACATCATCTCCTACGGAACAAGCTCAGAATCTCGTTTGGTAATCACTCCAGCCATGAGCTTTACAGTAAACGCGAGGTCGATAGTCTCATCGTGTGAGTCATGAACATTAATAGGATTCGGAGTCGTAGGTATCTCGTTCACGTCAATAATTATTCCGTACACGTATACACATATATATTAATAAATAAATATGTTACTTAGTATAAACAGGCAAATAGATGCATCATGTCACATATAACTCTTGTTTGTCCTTTGGGGGTGGGGGTCATTTTGTCTATGGAAAGTCTATCTCACGTAGACTATACCTCAATTGGCATTTTAATTTTGGGGTATTCTCCTCCCTATTAATGTCCTTGCCTTGTCTTTTCCTTGAAAAATGTTTAACTCATGGATCTTGGTGCTTTCATGAATGCAATGAAAAACCTTTTTGTGAAAATGTATTCGTGAGAGAGTCCTAGTGATTGTAGTCTAGACTCAAGAAGGAATCCTAGTTCCCTACAATCGAGGCTCTGATACCAAACTGTCACACCCCCTGACTTTTACAGAACCGTATGATGTGTGACTTGTTCAATATCATTGCATTCAATCACAATAAACAACTATATGATCAAAACGATGTTCATCCATTCATTAAGTTTAAAATATTACAAACACTAGTCATTTAAGTTTCAAACAACACAACCTTGACTAAGTTACAAACCAACAAAAGTGGATGACACCTAAACTTGGAATTTACTTCCAGAAACAACACCCGCGCCCAACATCCATCTTGTTACCAGAAATACATGTAATTTTGGAAAACATCAACAAAAGTTGTGCGAGTTCATGAGTTTTGTATAAATTCTGATAGACTTGTAAACGTTTGAGAGACTCCTTTGAAAACAGGTATGAAAAGCATATATGAACAGATCAAATTAACGTTTTGCAAGGACATTAATGTATGTGAAGACATAGGGAGCACTCAAAATGAGTAGGCTTATACCCTCGTCGATTTGCCCTCGATTGTGCTGAATTTCCCTTCGACTTTGTCAATTTACCTTGACTGTGTCAATTTTACCCTTGAACGTCGTCGATTTACCTCGACTGGGACACCAAAGCACTCAAGTGGTCACATAAGGACCATGAGTGGGGCTCGGCCGTACCCGTTAGATATAACCTTCGTCCATAATTAAGAGTTAATGGCATTTCAATTTCAATCTATGCTCACATGATCTATAATTCATTTCATAGCCAATTCATACCATTTAAACATATGCAACATGTATTCCACCCCCGAGAGTTATAAATCCAAAAACAGTTAAGAGAAAAGGGGGATCAGACTAGTTGCCTATCGCTTACAACTACCAGAACAACTAGCCGGGGTACATGATGTGTTTCATGTATCTAATCTCAAAAAGTGTTTGTCTAACGAATCCCCGGTAGTACCTCTTCAAGACGTAAAGGTGAATGAAAAGTTGAAATTCGTGGAAAAACCTCTTCAAATAGAAGATAGAAAAGTCAAGTTCCTGAAGCACAAGAGACAAGTGCTAGTCAAAGTAAAATGGGATTCGAAAAGAGGACCACAGTATACATGGGAACTAGAATCGGAAATGAAGTGAAGATATCCTCACCTATTCCAATAAATCTCGAGGACGAGATTTTAAACAAGGTGGGGAGGATGTAACAACTCTTGCTAAAATTATTAATTCTTATTTTAGTAATGTCCATTAGGAAACCTTAAATGAGACCCCAAGTGGTATGGCATGACCCATAATTTTTAAAATGATCAAAGCTAGGATCAGGACCCCCTAAAACTTGAGGGGGTATCCCCTAAATGATAATTATCCTTAAAAACACAAGTAAATCACAAAATTCGTTTGGTTTTGACTCACCTAGGCTATGTGGGACACGAGGCTACCCTAGCCTAAATTGACCTCCCCCGCGACACGCGCCAGGGACCATGGCAGTCGGCGCGACACACAGGAGGGACCAAAATCCAGTATAAAGCTCAGGGGTCTGGCACTTGCATGGCTGTTGTGTTTCAAGATAAAAATTCTTTTTGTACGTTGAGATATTCACTGTTTCATTCAAAAACACACACAAGCACGAATCTCTGCTGCGACAACAGGGTAATAACTCGATCACTGCTACGATACAATGTCCGATCGATTGAAACCGATCCGATGGATGTTTAAGTGCTGCCCAAATTCGGGCTATACTTTGTCATTCGTCGTGAGGGTTTTGATTTCGTGAGTTACCGTAAATGTTGTATTAAGTTACTGACCTAGTTTCGTGTGCATTATTATTTTAACTAGGTTACAAGGCTAAATCAGTAGGCAAAGTTCTGTCCAATTAAACTTGCAATGTGAGTCATTCTCTTTTTACCAAATTGCTTTACAAAACCCTAAAAGTTTTCTAGTTATACTTTACAGTGATTAAGTCTTTGCTAATCTTTAATTACTGACAGTATGTGGGGGGTTTTGTGCACATTACTACTAATGATTTATCACGTTAGGTGGGTGAGCCTAATTTGGTGATATGTCCACTGTCATAGATACGGTCGAGTGACAACTGAACCAGCTAATTAATAGATAGGGGAAAATGTGAAAACACTTAATGCTGTAAATAATAACAATGTGTCGTTTTGTTTAAATTGAATGGTTCACCAGTATTTCCCCGCTGATAAAATCTTTTTAAACATGATTCAGGTGATTTACTGTGAACCAGAGAAAAGTGCCGCGTAGCACTACATCTTGAAGAAAGTGGCTCATTAAAATAAATAAACATGTTTTTGTGTAAACACGGAATTTCCCCGTGAAATTTCCTTATTGTAAACTATGGGGTTTGTCCCAAAATGTAAAATAAAATAATTGGATATTTTCAGTTTAACGATCCTGTTAATATTTCCGCTGCCAAATAAATTAAAAATACCACGGGTTTCTGTCCCGCGGCTCCTGAAACGGGTAAAACCGGGCCGGGGGCCGTGACACAGGCCAATGGAAGAGATGCCCATACAGCTGCTGATATTATATCAGACATAAATAGAGAAGAACCGGAAGCTGTTGGGGAAGGATTAGATGATATGGATGTTAATCAACCATTAAACAACCCTTCATATGATGCTTAAGGAGAAGAGTCAAGTAACCAGCGAAAGAGAAAAAGACGCAACAGTTGGGATCCTCTGATGAATAGCCTGAAAGAGTCTGCAGAAATAGTCGGCGCAGTGATTAGGGTGGCTTCAGAAACTTTCAACAGAATTTTTGGAACGGAGAGCAATAGAAAGGAACTTCGTAACAATCTTTTTGAGGAGATGAATAATGTTCAAGGTCTAACTACTCAGGAGTGTAACAAGGCTGTATGTTGATGTGTGCAAAATGAAACATATAAATTACATCAAGTGAGGCAAAAAACTAAGCCTTTTTAGTACTAATGTTGGAAAAAAGTGTGTTTGTGTCTTCCTTTTAAATTTACAGGACCAAATGAGCTTAAACGAACAAAAGGAACAAATATACAGCCAAAACCAACATAAATACAAAGAAAAGGAAGAAACGTGGCATGCCCGACCCCTTGGCAGTTGTAAGGACCTGCAAAAATGTCCATAAACGACCCGTAAGTGAAAACCCGGACCCCTGAAGCCGTAATATTCATGAAAAATCAAGAAATTAAGAAATTTGGTTTCCACGCGGGCCGCGTAAGCCATAAGGTAAGGCTACGCGGGCCGTGACAACTTAAAATTCTCTGGATAAGCGCTTAGGCCACGTGTCGCACACGTGGTGAACCTACCTGTGACACGCTAGCCCTACACGTAGACTAGGGGGCCCTCGCGGGCCGCGTAAGATCTTGTTAAGGTTTATATGGGCCGCGTAAAACCGAAAATGTTGCTATAAATTGCCTGTGCATGGGACTTGCTCATGTGTTCAAAAATTCAGTTTCAAAACGTCCAAATTCTGCTTAAAACGAGTATTAAGGTGTCAAGGCGCTGCTATGATTACAGGGTATTAACTCGATCACTGCTACGATACAATGTCCGATCGATTGAAACCGATCCGATGGATTTTTAAGTGCTGCCCGAATCCGGGCTATACTTTGTCATTCGTCGTGAGGGTTTTGATTTCGTGAGTTTATCGTAAATGTTGTATTAAGTTACTGACCTAGTTTCGTGTGCATTGTTATTTAACTAGGTTACCAGGCTAAAATCAGTTAGCAGAACTTTGCCCGTCTAAATTTGCAATGTGAGTCACTCTCTTTTTACCAAATTGTTTCTAAAACCCTATGTGTTTTCAAAGTTATAATTACAGGGATTAAGTCTTTGTAATCTTCAATTATTGCCGGTATGTGGGGTTTTGTAT
Organism: Helianthus tuberosus; assembly: GCA_030545235.1. NCBI lineage: Eukaryota > Viridiplantae > Streptophyta > Magnoliopsida > Asterales > Asteraceae > Helianthus > Helianthus tuberosus. The sequence goes on along the minus strand of JARYGA010023640.1, from coordinate 27,399 downwards.
ACATTACTTGATACCCGTCACCATTGGACAACGGGTTAGCCAATGGGTGATCTGACCATAGTCACAGACACAGTCAACTGACAAATACCGACTTGGGGTAATTGGTTGATAGAAACATTGTAATAACCCTTAATACTGTGTATTATAACAATGTGTTGTTTTGTACAAATTGAGTGACTCGCCAGTATTTCCCCACTGATAAAATCTTTTTAAAACATGTTTCAGGTGACTTACTGTGAACCAAGGAAAAAGTGCCGCGTAGCACTAAAGCTTGAAGAGGTGGCTCAGTAAAATAAATAAACATGTTTTGTAAACCAGGGAATTTCCTCGTGAAATTCCTTTAATGTAAATTATGGGGTTTATCCCAAATATGTGAAATAAAATAATTAAATATTTTCAGTTTAAAAGATCATGTCAACATTTCCGCTGCCAAATTAAATAACAATTACCACAGGTTTCTGTCCCGCGGTTTCTGGACTAGATAACACCGGGTCGGGGGCCGTGACAGAAAAAGGTGGTATCAGAGCCACTGATTTAAGCCAATTAAGTAATTAGAAATACTTAATTTTCTGAATTCCATTTTGTGATTTTGTGAAAATTTAATTTACAATAAATAAAATTTTAATTTAAGTTTGTGTGTGTTTCTTCATGTGTGTATCAACATGAATGAACTATCGGAGGCACTCCGAAACTTTACTATCCATAGCACCGATATGGATACCACAGGAAACCCATATGGTTACCAGGCGGATACTGAGGAACCACTAACTTTCCAGGCCCAGGCTCAGGAGAAACCAAAGCCGAAAAAGAGGAGAAGGATCTTGGACTGGAAACGTGGGCGTAGGTAGAACCAGCTGCACAGAAGGTTAAAAAGACTGAGGATCCAAAGGATAAAGGCAAAGGAAAGTAGATCGGGGAAAGTTTAGGGTAACCCTAGGAAATGCCACCATGGGAGGAGCTGGATCGTAAACTGGAGAACTGTGATCTCATCGGACCTGCCGATGAAAACCTCTTCAATTACCCTGTTGAATCCCAATTCCCCGTTAATTTGGAACCTGCTATCCCAGATCCTATTGTCAACCCCCGACCTCTACAAGGAGAGCTGGAAGAATGGTGGACAAACGACTGGCAATTTCAGAATCTCTTGAATAACCCTGGCGTTTATTTCCCCCAGTTTGACCCTGAGCCTCCACCAAATCCACCTATGAGCACAGAAAACTTGGCTGAACTCCGTCATTATGGCGAAGAGCTGGTGGAGGCAGGAAATAGAATTAGGTATGTGGGGGAGAGAATCACCTGGAAATACGACGAGAGGGAAAGTCGTTTCTGAGATGCCAGCTGACGGTGGCTGTGTGATGGTGTGGTTAGGTGTTTAATAATAATAATAATAATAATAATAAAATAATAATAATAAATAATAAAAATATAAACATGTAAAATAACTTAAAATAAAACTTTTTTAATATATCTGGTGTGTATGGATGCATACTAAAATATATATAAAATATGAAAGTTGCAAAGTCGACAATTTTGGCTATATGTGTTATGTGTGATTGCTTTATTATGTTTGGTTGTTATTTATTTGATACCAATAACTTATATATTGTTAATTATCAGATGGAACCTGCTGTTAATGAACCAATTAACGAAGTTAACCAATCCGAGCAAAACAATGAGGATCACTTTCTTAATAGATAAGATATAGAAAATATCGTTGCCCAGGGAAAAGCCAATGCTATCCCAGCAATCGTCGCTGCTGTTAAAAGCCCTGTTGAGCCTTCGCAAGCCAACCCTAGTAAACGCACGCGCGACGATAAATTTAGTAACAGTGTTAACAAAGGCGGCAATAATAACGACAACGTAATTCAATGAAAGATGCAACACCTGGTTGCACTTATAAAGAATTTCTTACCTGTAAACCTGTCGAATTTGCAGGCAATGAAGGGGCAACGGCTGCACTGCGTTGGTTGGAAAAGACCGAGGCAGTAATTAAAATAAGTAAATGTGCCGAGGAGGATAAGGTCATGTATGCTTCTCACCTTTTCAAGGAAGAGGCATTAGAGTGGTGGAATACAGTATTACAGGCCAAAGGAAGTGACATGGCTTACGCTATGAATTGGGAAGAATTTAAGCATTTGGTGGAAAGAAAATTCTGCCCCGAATATGAAAAGGAACAAATGGCCAATAAGTTCTTTAGCCACCGAATGGTGGATATTGACTGTCGAGGGTATACTTCGAAGTTCTTCGAGTATGCTCGAATTGTACCAACTCTGGCTTCGCCAGAATCGGTACTTATTTCTCGTTATATCTGGGGTTTGATTAGCGAGATTCGTGACATCGTCAAAGCCGCGAGACCCCGCACAATTGACGATGCGGTGGAATTAGCCAACACCTTAACTGACAGGCTGGTGCGAACGCGAGAAGAAAACAGGAAAAAGGAATTAGCCCAAAAGATTACCCAAGGATTCCGTGGGGGTAATATTTTCAAGAAAAAGGGAACTGGGCAGTCTTCCACCCCACCATTCTGCAGAAATTGTAAAAAGAAGCATTTTGGAAGATGTAATGAAACTTGCAACTTCTGCAAAGCTCTAGGGCATCGAGAAGAGGAGTGCAGAAAGAAAACAAGGATCTACTACAACTGCGGAGAAGCTGGACATTTTAGACCAGAATGTCCAAAACTGGTCAAACCAGCTGATAATAAAGTCAAACCTGCCGCAGGGACTACCAAGAAGAATGCAAGAGCCTTTCAGCTGACAACCCAAGAGGCAGATCTGATCCCTGATGTGATAGCTGGTACGTTCCTAGTTCATGACGTTTATGCAAAAGTATTATTTGACTCTGGTGCAAACCAAAGTTTCTTAAATACTTCATTCTGCCAAGCTCTTAAGCTACCCTTAACCACTCTTAGGCAGATTTATACAGTAGAAACCGTAGACGGTAATTCTGTTAACATAGATAAGGTTTTGCAAGAAGAAAAGATAGAACTCTTTGGCCATAAATTTTCTGCAAACCTGTTACCTATGAATTTAGCTGGATTCGATGTCGTTCTAGGAATGGATTGGTTAGTAGCCAACCATGCTCGAATCCTCTGTGATAAGAATTCTATAGAAATTCATACACCCACAGGAGAAATAGTGGTGATTACAGGAGATAAGCCACGTAAGCCAATGAAGTTCATTTTAGTAATGAAAGTGGCCAGTTATTCAAGAAAACAAGGAATAGTATATATGATTTCGGTAGTTATTAATACCAACGACAAGGAACTTAAGGAAATTCCTGTAGTATCAGAATACTCAGATGTATTCCCAGAAGAACTACTAGGATTGCCACCAGATAGGGAAGTAGAATTTAGAATTCATTTAATTCCTGAACTACACCGATAGCTAAGGCACCTTATCGGTTAGCACCCACCGAAATGCTAGAATTGAAAAAGCAGTTAGATGAATTATTAAACAAAGGATTCATACAACCTAGTTCATCCCCGTGGGGAGCACCAGTGTTGTTTGTGAAAAAGAAAGATGGTTCAATGCGAATGTGTATCGATTATAGGGAATTGAATAAGATTACCATTAAGAATCGATACCCATTACCTAGGATTGATGATCTTTTCGATCAACTTTAGGGAGCCAAATATTTTTCTAAGATAGATTTACGCTTCGGATACCATCAGTTGAAGGTACAAGAAGAAGACATACCTAAAACCGCTTTCAGAACTAGGTATGGTCATTACGAGTTTACAGTCATGCCTTTTGGACTAACAAATGCTCCTGCAGCATTCATGGACATGATGAAATGAATCTATAAACCGTATTTGGATAAATTTGTAATTGTCTTCATTGACGATATACTTATTTATTCCAAAAGCCAGGAAGAGCATTGTGAACACCTGCATGCACTCTTAACTTTGTTAAGAAGGGAAAAGCTTTATGCCAAATTCTTGAAATGTGAATTTTGGCTACAGAAGGTGCAATTTTTAAGACATATGGTGAATCACTAAGGTATTCACGTAGATCCCTCCAAAATAGAAGTGATCACCCAATGGAAGGTCCCACAATCAGCTACGGAAGTTAGAAGTTTTCTAGGATTAGCCGGGTACTATAGGCGCTTCATTAAGGATTTTTCTAAGATAGTTGTGCCATTAACTAAGCTAACCTGTAAAACAGTAAAGTTTGAATGGGGACCTAAGCAAGAAGAGGCTTTTAAGATTTTAAAGCAAAAGTTAACAAATACTCCAATTCTAGCCTTACCAAAAGGGACATAAGATTTTGAAGTTTATTGTGATGCTTCTAAGTTAGGATTAGGATGTGTGTTAATGTAACGCAAAAACGTTATTGCATATGCCTCAAGGCAATTGAAAAAGCACGAAGAAAATTATACGACTCATGACTTAGAATTAGGAGCAATAATTTTTGCCCTTAAGATTTGGAGACACTATATGTATGGCAGTACGTTTACAGTCTATACAGATCATAAAAGTTTAAGGTACATATTCGGGCAAAAAGAATTAAACATGAGACAAAGAAGATGGATGGAAATTCTAAGTGACTACGACTGTGATAATCAATATCACAAAGGAAAAGCAAATGTAGTAGCAGATGCCTTGAGTCGTAAGTATCATGAAAAACAAAGACGAGTTCGTGCCCTTAGATTAAATATTCAAGTAGACTTAATGGAACAACTGAAGAACATTCAAGAAAAAACAATTAAGGATGATGCTGAATGACTGAAAGGAAGAATAAAAGAATTAGAACAAGGGATTGATGGAATTTGGAGATTCCACAAGAAAAGGATTTGGGTACCTAAGCAAGGAGACTTAAGAAATAAAATTTTAGAGGAGGCCCATATATCTAGGTATACCATACATCCTGGTAATAATAAGATGTACCAAGATTTAAGAAATAATTTCTGGTGGATAGGAATGAAAAAGGACATAGCTATATATGTATCTAAGTGTCTAACTTGTTCGCAAGTTAAAGCAGAACACCAGAAACCTTCAGGGTTACTCCAACAGTTAGAAATGCCTGTATGGAAATAGGAACTAATAACAATGGACTTTGTTACTAAATTGCCCAAAACCCGGAAAGGTAACGACGCAATTTGGGTAATTGTGGATAGTTTAACCAAATCAGCTCATTTTCTACCCATGAAGGAAACTTTCAGTATGGAAAGATTAGCCAAGTTGTACGTAGACGAGATAGTATCCCTACATGGAGTTCCACTCTCCATAGTATCAGATAGAGATAGTCGTTTCACTTCACATTTCTGGACCAGTTTCCAAGAAGCAATGGGGACCAGACTGAATCTAAGCACTGCATACCATCCCCAAACAGACGGACAAAGTGAAAGGACGATCCAAACCCTGGAAGACATGCTTAGAGCATGTGTTATAGATTTTGGTGGAAACTGGGATGACCACCTACCCTTAATTGAATTCTCCTATAACAATAGTTATCATGCAAGTATCGAAGCTTCCCCATTTGAAGCACTATATGGACACATGTGTAGAACTCCAGTTTACTGGGCAGAAATAGGAGAAAGCCAATTATCAGGTCCTGAAATCATACAAGAAACCACTGTCAAGATAACTCAAATTAAGGAGAGACTGAAGACAGCTCAAGATCGTCAGAAAAGTTATGCAGACAATCGACGTAAGCCACTGGAATTTCAAATTGGAGACAAAGTACTCTTAAAAGTTTCTCCTTGGAAAGGAGTAGTTCGGTTCGGAAAGAAAGGAAAGCTAAGTCCCAGGTACATAGGACCATTCCCAATAATCCAACGCATAGGACCAGTCGCCTATCGCCTACAACTACCAGAAGAACTAGCTGGAGTACATGACGTATTTCATGTATCCAACCTCAAGAAATATTTATCTGACGAATCCCTGGTAGTACCTCTTCAAGATATAGAGGTAAATGAAAAGCTAAAATTTATTGAGAAACCACTCCAAATAGAAGACAGAAAGGTCAAATTTCTCAAACACAAAAGACTAGTACTGGTCAAGGTCAAGTGGGATTCAAAAAGAGGACCTGAGTACACCTGGGAGCTGGAATCAGAAATGAAGCGAAAGTATCCTCACTTATTTCAGTAAATCTCGAGGACGAGATTTTAAATAAGGTGGGGAGGATGTAAGGACCTGCGAAAATGTCCATAAACGACCCGTAAGTGAAAACCCGGACCCCTGAAACCCTAATATTCATGAAAAATCAAGAAATTAAGAAATTTGGTTTCCCGCGGGCCGCGTAAGCCATAAGGTAAGGCTACACGGGCCACGATAACTTAAAATTCTCCGGATAAGCGCTTAGGCCACGTGTCGCACATGTGGCGAACCTACCTGTGACACGCTAGACCTACACATAGACTAGGGGCCCTCGCGGGCCGCGTAAGATCTTGTTATGGTTTAGGCGGGCCGCGTAAAACCTAAAATGTTGTTATAAATTGCCTGTGCATGGGACTTGCTTTTGTGTTCGAAAATTCAGTTTCAAAACGTCCAAATTCTGCTTAAAACGAGAATTAAGGTGTCAAGGCGCTGCTACGATTACAGGGTATTAACTCGATCACTACTACGATACAATGTCCGATCGATTGAAACCGATCCGATGGATGTTTAAGTGCTGCCCGAATCCGGGCTATACTTTGTCATTCGTCATGAGGGTTTTGATTTCGTGAGTTTATCGTAAATGTTGTATTAAGTTACTGACCTAGTTTCATGTGCATTGTTATTTAACTAGGTTACCAGGCTAAAATCAGTAGGTAGAACTCTGCACGTCTAAATTTGCAATGTGAGTCATTCTCTTTTTACCAAATTGTTTCCAAAACCCTATGTGTTTTCAAAGTTATAATTACAGGGATTAAGTCTTTGTAATTTTCAATTACTGCCGGTATGTGGGGTTTTGTATACATTACTTGATACCCATCACCATTGGACAACAGGTTAGCCAATGGGTGATCTGACCATAGTCACAGACACAGTCAAGTGACAAATACCGATTTGGGGTAATTGGTTGATAGAAACATTGTAATAGCCCTTAATACTGTGTATTATAACAATGTGTTGTTTTGTACAAATTGAGTGACTCGCCAGTATTTCCCCGCTGATAAAATCTTTTTAAAACATGTTTCAGGTGACTTACTGTGAACCAAGGAAAAAGTGTCGCGTAGCACTAAAGCTTGAAGAGGTGGCTCAGTAAAATAAATAAACAAGTTTTGTAAACCAGGGAATTTCCTCGTGAAATTCCTTTAATGTAAATTATGGGGTTTATCCCAAATATGTGAAATAAAATAATTAAAGATTTTCAGTTTAAAAGATCCTGTCAACATTTCCGCTGCCAAATTAAATAACAATTACCACAAGTTTCTGTCCCGCAGTTTCTGGACCGGATAACACAGGGTCGGGGGCCGTGACAGCAGCATCCCCAGAGCAAAAACAAAAACAACAGAAGACTGACCACGGGGCCGTGCCCGCTAGACACGGGGGCGTGGTCAGATGCCTACAGAAAAGACAAACCTATGGAAGCTTCTACGCCCACCACGGGGGCATGTCCAGCTCAGCACGGGCGTCGTCAACGCTAAGATATGCAGAATCTTGATAGTACAGATACGCTTCTGCCCACGGGGCCGTGCCCGCTGGACACGGACCGCGTGGTACCCTCTGTTGACACATGCAATTAATGAAGGAAGAGAAAAGGCTGGCCACGGGGGCATGCCCGCTGGACACGGGGCCGTGGCCATGACTCTGTGCATGCTATAAATAGGGGTGCTTGACTCACTTTAAAGGCATCCCTTGGTAAACCACTACTCTCCCACTTTGCCACCACTCCACCACCACTACAACACCAACACCCACCACCATCATCCATCATCCACCTTTAGAGTGTGTGTAGTAGTCTCGGGATCCAAGATTGATCGTAAGGGTTCTTGCCAATCAAAGGCCATGTTTGGTTAAGCCTCTTACATCACTTGGTGAAGACATGTCTTTTATGTATTACTTTTGATTTTTAATCTTTCGGCACTTTTTATTTGGTTTTGTATTAATAACTTTAATAACTAGTTTCTTTTGTTGAAGGTGAATTTTCTTTATCATTTATCCGTGGTGTCTTGGCGTTACTTTACTGTCTATATAAAGTATAAGATTGCATCATTCATGTCTCTACGATCTATATAGAGGCATGTTGGCTACCTGGTCAGGGGTTAAGGGAATGGTTTAGTAAGGTTCTTGCCTTGTTCAGTGTATAGATCCTGCAAGGACCTGGTTAAAGCTTACTAGGATCTCCTTCAATACCCACTGGTATTGGATGGTGGGGGTCCGAATAGCTTGAACCCCTCATATGTAAACTACTATTAATACATTAAACCGGCTAATTGGGATTGTATCCCTGCTGACTCAAACCACTTAGCCGAGGGTAACTTCACCTTCAAAAGAGGGGCCTACCACTTTTTGCATTAATAATTTAATTAATTATCTTTCAATATTCCGACCCTTTGGGATTGTATCCCTGCTGACTCAAACCACTGGGTTTAGGGTAACGTCACCTTCAAAAGAGGGGCCTACTACTATAACTAAGATAATCTCTTAAAAAGTCTGAAAGTGCGAAAATCATCAAATGATACATTAAAGACGAGTCGGATCCAAGTGATTTATCTTGTATATCTGTTTTTATTTTATTTCTGCATTTTTAGTTTTTATTTTCATATTTCAAAACTTTTCTAAAAAATTTAGATTGATTAGACGTTGAGGATAAACCGGTACTAAAAGCTCTTGTGTCCTTGGACGACCTCGGTATCTTACCAACGCTATACTACGCTCACTATGGGTGCATTTGCCCATGTGTGTGTTTAGTGTTAGTAGAATAACGTGTTTTATAAATTTAAAACTTGACTAATGCATAAAATGGGCTTAAAATATCAATAAAAATATATCACACCAAGCGCACACCAATGTAAGCTTGCGCAAAATGAGGAGTTGATGGTAGTCTTTTTTAGGGTTGATGAAGACCGCATGCTTGAATGGGTAAAGAACATGCTTGAAGATACTGCTTGACATGATATAAGATGACTTTTGGAATATTATTTATTTATTTTTAGTTTGTAAATTTTGGATGATTTTTTATTTTTTTATTTGGCGCTTATCAGATGATTTTTAATCTTTTTTTGTTAGAAACTTTTCAATGAATTTTGAATTTTGTTAGTTAAATTTATTCTATTTTTTACTATAAATTTGTTATAATTTTTAATCGGAAAATTTTGTGAAAGTTGGTAAATTTATTTTGTTTTAAGATATGGGTATTTTTATCATTTACAATGAACTGCATTCCATTCATTCTTTTTTTTTCGCCTACGAAACAACACAAAGTAATGTATAATTCCATTTCCATAGGGTAACCGAACAAGACAATGGAATGGTAATGACTCATTGCATTCCCTTGATCATTCCATTCCCTCACCCTTTCCATTCTCTCACTCGTTCCATTACTCCATACCAAACATACCCTAATACCGATATTAATACTCAAAATACGATATTGATTCAAGAGTATGGAGATTCTTATACACACCAATAAATAAGGAAGAGGAAATAATTAAGCCTAAAAATACGATATTGATTCAAGAGTATGGAGATTCTTATACACGCCAACATATAAGGAAAAGGAAATAATTAAGCAATTTTTTTGAACGGTCAATGAATCCTCCAAATGGGCTATTGGCGAAATTCACATCGGGATACACTCGCCTCCGAACCGGGGAAAACCCTCACCTAGGGCAGAAGCCCGTGAACACTCGCTCGAAGGCACGACAATGCTGTGAGGTAAAACCCGTTCAGTTCAACGATCGAACTAGTAATCGCCGTCTACTCGCCTAGTCTCCCATCATCACTAGGTGTCGCTGGAAACTAATGAGGAGAAGCAAGAATTGAACCTGGGTCTCTTAGAAACTCAAGTCTCTTCTTTGTCAATGCGACGTCAACACCACGTTATATTGGCTTTAAGGCCTCTCCCCTTAACTTGAATGGTGTGGGATAAAGCCCCTTCAAACTATAGCACCCCCCCCCCTTATTTAACCAATCCTTCATGGATAAACACCTTCGAACTGATTGTTGACGATAAACACCTCAATTATCTTTTGCAACTTATTATAGCATTTGTATTATTCAAGCAATGGTCATTCATAGGGGTGTTCAAAATCATCCGAATCCGAAACCGAATTATCCGATTATCCGAATCCGAATTATCCGAAAATCCGGATATCTGAAATTCGGATAATCCGAATTTTCAGATTCGGATTCGGATAGTGATTCCGGAAATTTTCGGATATTTCGGATATCCGATATCCGAAACTTTTTATTTTTATTTATTTATTAATTAATATAGGTGTATATATATAGCAATTTATTACCTAATAAAACCCTAATCTTTACACACAGCTGCTCCCCCAGACCCTCACAACCCACCTCTCTCTTACATCTCAAAACCGCCTCAAGAGTTCAACAATCAAGATTGAAGATCTAAGCATCGAAGAGTCAAACTTCCATATGAATATCGAAGATCTCAAGATCTGAACATGGAAGCTTTGTTTCAGTTGAGTTAATAGATGATTTGTAAACCTGCAACCTCAACATCGATTCATTCAAATTAGATCTAGTTCTATTCTGATTTGTTTCATAATTTTGTTTTGATGTTTTAGTTTATATGTGATATGTTCAATGTTTCAGTTTATATTTCCGATGAGTTTTCTTATATAAACCATAGAAGTTTTTTTCCTTTTTTATGTAAACATAGAGTTTATATGTGCTATGTTCCATGAATCTGTTTTATGTTTCAGATTTTGACTATCTGATGTTGAAATGGTTAGATTTGAATCATAGAGTTTACATAAAAATTTTGATATTCCGAAGTTGTAAAATGGTTTGTTGCTATTTGGTATGTTTGGAAAATTTGAAACTTTCATTTTGAAATTTGTTTTTTTAGATTATGGATATCCGTTTCATTATCCGAATCCGTATCCGAAATTTCGGATATCCGAACTTCGGATATCCGAAATTTCGGATACGGATTCGGATAGTGAAATCTACTATCTGAAATGTTCGGATATCCGAAATTCCGGATATCCAGTTTTGAACACCCCTAGTCATTCACATGCATTTCATTTTTACAACTGTTGATGAATTTTGGATCTTTCGGAACATACTGTTTTACAATTATCGATGAATTTTGGATCTTTCTGAACATACTGTTTAGCTACGTGTATAAATACTAAGAGTCGATTTTATACATGAAACTTTTATATATTATATTGAGATCAATTAATACTTTACTAACCAATGAGATAAGGTATGCATGCCCGGCCCTGGGGTGGGCGAGGAGGACTATCGGCCAGGGCCTGATATTTCAAGATGCACGTTTTATTATGAAAAAAACCCGATATGTATATGTAAAATATTTTTTTAATAGGGTACACTGATACAAACACCAACCAAGGCCCCCTATTACAAAACTATTCTTATAGTTTAAATTAGTTATTAACCACTTTAGCATTAGGTTTAAACCTTTAGTGAGCCCAATTATTAACCCCTTTGGCATTAGGTTTAGACCTTTAGGTGCTGTTTGTTTTTTCAGAGGTAAAATGTCTGCAGTCTGCGGACCACATCTGCAGACATCTATAGCAGAAGAGGTGGACCAAACCTCTACAGTCTGCAAGAAGAAGACTGTTTGTTTTTTTAACTTCCGCAAACAGCCAAAATAACACCAAACAACATAATAGGCATCATAATCTGAAAATTAACATCAAAATTCAGAAAAAAGAAACATTATAAGTTATGAAAACTAACATCAAATTTCTTCAATCCATCAAATTGAAAAGTAGTAAACGAATCAAATCAACATACTTCAAAAACTAGAGAAATATAAACACGATCGAAACCTGTAAAGGTCTTCGTAAGGGAGGGCCTCTATGTTATCGTTGTAAATATCATGAATCGCATCACCCAAGGTCTTCAAACACACTTCAGCATACATTGGATTGGCCAAATAAATATGTAATTTCATCCCTAAACTTTTGTTTCGTCGGATATATGTGCCTATAGTTACAGTGCCCATAATTACAGCAGCGTCCAGCTTCTTCTATAATTTAAACTCATAAACATATAACAGATTAATCAATTTCAAACATAAAACATGTGATTTAATAGTTTTAAAACATTAACTTACAATGATTAAAATAGTGGTGGGTTAAGATCGAGTTTCAGCGGACAACGGTAGCCTTTGATTGCCGGAATGGCGGGTGACGACGACCGCTGTGGAGGTGGCAGAAGTGGTGGCGCTGTGTAGGTGGCGGAGGTGGGAGGAGGAGAAGGGTGGAGGAGAAGAAGGAGGTGTAGGGTTTGTGTAAATGATGCAAAAAGAAAGGAAGAAGATGTAAGAAGAGGTGAGAAGACCTATTCTCACGTCTGCGCCAAAAAGAGGTCTCGCGGACTCTTTTTAATGAAATCTCTTCTAAAAATCAAACACTCTACAGACCTAAACGTCTGCTCGTGGTCTGCGCGCGCAGACAAAAGAGGCCAGGAAGAGCTTTTGTGAAAAAACAAACAGCACCGTAGTGAGCCCAATACCCAATTTCGTTAAGGCCTAAGAGCACATTTTTTCGAGTTCGAACAGGGTACACAAATTCTCACAACCGGCCCTGAAGGTATGCATCAAGAGGAAGCAACAAACTTGTGTTCATCAGATAAATTTATCTATGGTCAATCTCTTTGTTTTTTTTTTCTTTTTTTAAAGATAACAATAAAAAATATAAGTTAGATAACGACATTATACCGTGTTTTGAATTTACACCGAGATAGTTGGTAAACGAGCAACAAGCTGCGCAGCAACCGCTTTTTGAATAGCAAACTAAGTCTTTTCTTATCATACGGTTTATGCTTCTAAATTTTATGACTTAATACGCTGCAACACGTATGTGTGGTTCAATGCATTTACGTCTAATTTTTTATGGTTTGACGGTCCCTCCCCAACGCGTAGATCTTAAAAACTTGTATATAAATTAAATGTCAACTCTAAGAATAAGTTATTATTTAACTTTAAAAATAATTTATATAATTTTAATAGTTTAAAAAAATAATTGGTAATGGAATTTCAAAATATTATTTACTGAAGATAAAATTTAAGCATGAATTATAAGAAAATATTAGTAAAATATTATATAAATATTAAAAAGAGTAAACTGTGAAAATCATTTCTAGGTTTCGGTACTTTTGCTAGATCCATCCAAAATACCACTTATTTAATAGTGATATGATAAATAGACCCAAAATAAGGAATAATATATCAAATTAGTCACATTGGTAATGATTAACTACTTTAATACATTATTTTATTCTAAAGTCTAAAATAATAATTATATCTTAATTACTTTTGATCAGTAAAGTCCGATAAGATTCATTCTTTTTTTACTTTTTGCTCTTTAATTAACTATACTATTTTCATTTTTTATGATGCTAATATATATACTAATATACTAGGTTTTTACCCGGGATTGCTTCCCGGGCTCGGGAAAGTTATTTAGATTAATTAATTACTATTTGTTATTAATACGACCGCATTACATCAACCATCTCATTCGATTCAACAACGACTTCAAATCACCGGATTAGATCATGAACTCATATTAGAGGACAAACAAAACCACAACAGGACCATATGAATAATTAAATTTCCACTTTTACATCAATGCACTTACATGATAGGGTGATTTGGGATTTTCAAAAAAATCTTTGTTTTTGTACCTCTTTTACAAAATAAGATGTTGACCAAATTTGAAACAGATGTTAACCAAAAGTCAATAAGATATTGACAAATAGTCAAACAGATGTTGAGCTTAAACAGATGTTTGGTTTAAGGCCAAACATCTGTTTATGGGCAAACATCTGTTGAAGGTCAAACATCTGTTTAAGTCCAAATATTTGATATAGAATAAGAACATCTGTTTAAGGCAAAACATCTGTTTAAGGTCAAACATGTGTTTAAGATCAAACTACTGTTTAAGTCGAAACATCTGATACAAAAGGCCAAACATCTGTTTAAGCCTTAACAGATGTTTAACTTGTTAACATATGTTTAAGGCAAAACAGTTTAAGCCTTAAAAGACCAAACATTTTAACCCAACAGTGGTTTTAAACCACTATTTTAACCAAACAGCGGTTTCGACCACAGTTTTCTGAACAGTAGTTCCAAACATCTGTGGACATCAATCTGTTGACCAAAGTCAACAGATTTATCAACCACTGTTTTATTTTCAAACATCTGTTCCCAATAACAGAGCTTTGATCATTTAAACATACATTTGCCAATATTACAAGCTTTTACACTCTCAAACCTAAATATTTATAAAAAGTACAAGTGTTAAACAGCATACAAAGTTCATCCATCTGTTGACCCAATTCAACAGATGTATCAACAACTGTTTAATTTTGAAACACCTGTTCTCAATAACAAAGCTTTGATCATTTAAACCGACCTTTGCCAATATTACAAGAATTTACACTCTCAAACATCGATATTCATTTACTTAATTTTAATAACAAACATTATTAATAATTTAACACAACTAATTATATAAAAGATACAATTGTCAAAACAGATAATAGCATTGAATAAAATACAGGATTCTAATTCCTAATCTATTGGTGAAACAGTAGTTTCAATAAGTAAAGCTCCTTTCGGACCATTGTAGTTGTCAACATGTTGGAGGTATTTCAGAAGTTCGTTGGTGAGATCAACTTCAATCATATCCCCCCAGATGCTTGTTATCAACCACTTGTTGTCTTCAATTATATTAGTACTTCGGCGTGCATCTACGTAACCAACTACACGAGGATTATTGAAAACAAACATCTTCTTCCAGCCTTCTTCTTCATATCTGAGCAAATCAGCAGTTAGCTCAGCAGACTTTCCAATGACAATCAAATGCAATCTCTTTGCAATGGTCAAAAAATGCCCTTGGCAAGGATTGACTACAATACTCTCAGGAAAGTGAAGCATTCTGAAAGTCTCACTAACAACATCAAAACAAACGATGTTCCTCTCACCTAGTGGATACCAATAATTTGAAACCATAAAATATATGGTTTTATCAGCATAAACTCCAGTAGACCATGAATAACGACTTGAACTATAATTGTTTACGATACTGAAATTTATTGTTGTCCATGACTCACGACGTCGTGAGTAAACACGAGCAGCAGTTACATTACGGTAACATCTAATGTTCAGCACTTTGAGATCATTGAACTGATCAAAATAAATTCCACCGGTATCAGAGTTTCGATGATGATTATAATTAAAGTAGTCATCACACAAAACCTTATACTGCCTGATAGTTGGATTCCAAAGAATCAACTGACAGCAAATCCCTTCATTCGAAACTAACAACAACCCATTAAAGGAAGATAGAATACGTAAGAAGCTAGAGTGGACATTGTTAGGAAAACTTAACGTTTTACTACTAACAACATCCAACTTACCACCAACTACGTTGTCAATGACAATTGACGTGTCTTTAAAGGATAATAGTTTCTTTTGTACTGAATCTCCACTTCGGAGAGCATGCATCATCTGAAATGCATGACTTGACAATTCCCTATAAAAATTCTTGGAAAGACACTTGAAACGGCAAATATCTTCTGCAGAAAGCCTTGTGAAAATCTCGTCAACAATCACTTGAAACCCAAATTTTTCCATCCTGCAAAGAGCCTTGTGAAAATCTCGTCAACAAATTTTTTTAAGATGATTGAGTATATAGATGAAAATGGTAATGATCAAAACCTCTGCCAAATCTGTTTTATATACCCAATGAAGAAGGCTATGACTAAATACATCGTCAGACGAAAGAATATCATGCGACACTTATTAGGCTTTTAATGCATTTACACGGGAAAAATATAAAATTAAACACGTTATTATAATTACAATTAACCTATTCATTTACCTATAAGACGCCTTTAGCATAAGAGAGAAGTGATTGCTTAACGTGCATTAATTGCAAAGTATATATCCCAAGGCATTTTGAATTTGAAATTACCGGCAATTTCAAAACCACTGCTATGGTATATGTTTGCCAAAGGAAATATCTGCTAAGTTATACTTTCTTGGCTATGGGCAGTAGTTTGCTGATCTGATTTGAAAGCAATTGTCGTGATGGGTTTTCTAATAGAAACAGAGTATGAGTTAAAAATTTTCTGCAAATAATAATTATTTTAACATGTTCTCAACAGATAATTCAAACACATAAGTAAACCCTTATTGAATGTATAGCAATAAACATTTAAAATCGTATTAGTAGCAAGATAGGATTTAAATTAACATAGATTAAACAATATAAAGTTCATCAATAGGAATGTACATACCAGTTGCTGAAGAAAAAATAATCAAACCTCAGGTGATTGAAGTGTAGAAGATGGAGGAAAAGAAAATTGAAACCCTAGAAAATGAATGGGGAGAAGTGATTTTTGAAAAAAGAGATGATAGATGTTTGATGTGTAATGATGATGAAGAAATACTGACGGTTGTGCTTTTAACAAAAGTAGTTTGACTTTGGTCAAACAGACTTTGGTCAAACAGCGTTTTAACATTCCTCAAACAGTGTTTTATCTATTATAATTAGCTTTTAATATAAGTAGCTTGACTTCGGTGAAACAGGGTTTTAACATTGCTCACAATGATTACAACCTAGTAAAAACTTCTTTGTAAACAACATTACTTATTTGTTGGTTTTCCAACAGCGTCGAATATTAGTATTTTAACACCTTCTCTGGTCTTGACCCTTGATAATGCAACATACAACTGACCATGAGTGAAGACAAGATCTTTCAAATAACGACCAACCTTTGATAACGTTTGTCCTTGACACTTGTTAATTGTCATAGCAAAACAAACTGATAAAGGAAATTGTCTTTGTTGAAATTGAAAAGGTATTTTTTTGTCAAACGGGATCATATTAATCCTTAGAATAAAAACTCTCGTGCCAAAGTTCCTACCAGATATAACTTGAGCTTCTATAACTCGTTTACCAAGAAAAGTAATTTGAAGCCATGAATTTAGAATTAATAATGCAAACTACAGTTAAGTCAAACAGCTGATGGAAAACTTGTAAGCACTGCTAGTGATTAAAACACTGATGGTACTTAACCAATAATAGTGAACTACAGATTTTTAACAACCGCTGCTGCAGTAAACAGTAGATACAGAAGCAGCGATTAAGGATTAAGTGTTAAGGAAGAGCAGTGGTTAACATCTGCTGATATCACCCCAAAACTTATAAAATATGTTGAAAAAAAGTAATATTTATTTTTAATGAAAAATGCAATTTGCGTCCCTGTGATATGTGTGAAACATCAACTTGATCCCCTAAATTCATTTTTTGGTTTTTTCAGCCCTTGATCTTATAAATTCATAACAGTTTGAGTCCCTCCCTCACACTTCCCTATGTTGACTGTTTGACAATTGTGAAATATCCTTTAATTACCCTAAAGACCGATCACACTTCTCAAAAATATCTGAAAATCACTACTCCGAACACCAATCATCATCTTCATTGAATCTCCTCACCAACCATTTGTTGTTATAACAATCCAAGGTAAAATCACATACCTAAAACATGATCGACACTATGGTTTACCCTCTGTTCTTGTTAGATGCTTGTGTAACCCTATGTAAGTTGATGTTTGATGATATCTCATTTTCACCACTGTATGAAAGTAACAGCTTTTGTGTGAAAATATTGTTTGATTATTGTGGAAAATATTGTTTGATTATTGTGGGTTTTTGGCTCGGGTATCAAAACAGAGGTTTGGGTTTTGGTTATTATAAAGGTTTGTTTGTGATGTTTTTGGTTTTATCTGTTTATTAATACTGCTTTTTTGGTTTTTGGCGTTAATCTAAGATTGTTTTTGTGTTATAGTTTGTTTGAAATGTTTAAAATATACAATCGATTAAAACAGGGACAGGTTTCTTAAGTATCTGCTGTTAATGTTGAAATCTGAGTTTCTTAAGTCTCTGCTGTTCATGTTGAAATTTGGGTATGGTTGTTGTTTTGATTCTCATATAAAGTTGGTTAAAGACTATATGTTTTGGGTTCATCGTATTGGTCATTTGAATGTGTTTTCTTCATTTCAGTTCAACTGAGTTTTGGGTTCCTCATCTTGGGTTCATCATATATGTATACTTATATGCATTATGAAAGTACTGTATCAGCCGTCTTACTATGGATTTTTTTTTTATTGTACAGAATGGCTGCGGATGTAAAGATACACAAAACACCAACTACGAAAACATTGGCGAGAATACTTGACAACCTCCTAGAAGTTAGTGCGATGCACATAAGGAAGTGATTGATCAGAACGATCAATTGCTAAAACATAAGCTGTTTGGTGCATATGAATGAATATAACCCCAGTGGCAGATATGAAAATACCAAGCTTGGGAATTTCAAGGAAAATCGAAGAGCTACACCAAAAAGGGGGTTATCAGCTACATTCCGAAGTGCACCATTCACTCCTTGAGTTTTCATTATAAAGAAATTTGAAAACTCGTTGTATATTACAATCTTTTGTTTTCGAGTCTGTAAGTTCTGTCAAGTCTACCAAGTTGGATATCCTTCTATGTTTCTAGGTATGACGTTTTGTGTCCGTTATGTATGTTTAACATAATGCAAGTGTGCATTTATGTTGGCTTTAATTGTAATAATGAATTTAAAATGAATAAAGCAAAATACTGTTAAGTGAAACTACTGTTAAGCGAAACTACTGTTATGTGAAACTACTGTTAAGTGAAACAGCTGATGAAAAACTTGTAAGCACTGCTAGTGATTAAAACACTAAGGGTACTTAACAACTGATAGTGAACTACTAATGGTTAACAACTGCTGATTGACGTGATTGTCGTGGTTCACGCAAATTTAATCCCAATAACAACTATATAGATAGCGGTAAGTGGGTATCGAACACAGGGAGTTTGTGGAATGTGTGTTATTTCAATGTATGTCTAACTAACTAGATTAATCTAAATTGCAAAAGAAATAAGATTCGAGAGTTTATGTGAGTGAATTGGTTTTAGACTAAATTAAATTAAGTAAATTGCAAGAGAAAAATTCGGTTGTAAGCAAATTAAAGACAAATGACCGTCCTAGATTTCCGGTTTGTTTCGACATTCATATTATCATTCCACTAGAAAGAACTACATAGACATAGCTCATGTGTGATTACTTGCAGTGATGAAAGGGAACTAAGTACTAAGATTCCTAGAACGTGAGGTTGTTACCCGATGATCAATCAACCCTTACCCAATCCTAATTATACCCATGATATCTCGATTGCCAACGGCACCAAGAACGTATGGTTTCAAACTAGATTAACATAAGAATTAACAAGTTACTAACAAACCATCACACACCATAACAAACCAACCATAAAGATAAGGATTGCTATTCTAGAAATTAGGAAATCAAATACAAAATGTCTCAAACAAACCTTCAATCTAGGACAATCATAAAGTGTTTAGCCACACATGGCTCGAATCAACATCATAACAAAAGTTTCCATGTTCATCCAAATCGAAAACACCAAACAAATGTTAGGAATTGTCCAAAACCAAGCAAGAACAAGCCAAATCGCCCCTAGGATGCTCTCCAAACCGACAATGATGAGAATACTTGAAAAGACACAATAAAACTAACTTAAATGAGGCAGTTACACATTTGATCGCAGCCACCACCGTAAATTACGGTCCTACCGTAATTTACGGTGGACTTGATTTGTTTACGGTGCATAGAGACTGATTTACGGTGAGCATCAAGTCAAAATTCGGTCCACCGTAAATTACGGTAGGACCGTAATTTACGGTGATAACTTGATTGTTATACCTTGTTCACGTGATACCTCTAACCGTCAAATGATAATGATCATTGTTGTCTTTTCTTTGTCCTTGCATGTGCCGTCCACCGAACCCAATCATGTGCGGCCTTTCATGTGTGATGATGATTGAGGATGATTTTGGAATTAAGTGATGTGATGATATTGTTCCCACTAAAGTCAATGTTGATGATGATGTTTTATGTTTGCCCTTGGTCTTCATATGATGTACCTGTTGATGTTCACGTGATTTCAAGCTGCCAAACATCTCCAAAGTCGGCCCATGTGAGAATGATGATGATGATCATGTGATGTCTTTTGTTTCACCCAAGGCTATCAAATGTCAGCCGCCAATTAATATGATAATGTTGACTTTCTCTTGTTATCCCCCCAATATCTACAACCACTAAAATTGCATGTGCCGCCCAAGAGATCATGATGATGTTTGCTGTTGTTTGGCGGCCCAATCCCAAAAGTCCACTTCTTTGTTAGCGGCCCAATCAAAATATTCACATGCGGCCCACTATGTCTAGAAGATACCGGCTACCCACTAATGTTCTCCTCTCTCTCACGTGAATCCAAGATGTCACATGATCTGATGATATTGTTGTTTTTACCTTCTGCATGTGCCGCCCAAGAGATTCCAAGTATGTGCGGCCCACTCATGTTAACATGTGATGATGATGATGATATGTTGATTTTAGGATAATGATTATGTTGTCAAAACCCTAAAGCCACGTGATGTATTGCCTATTTACCAAACCCTTCTTTTCACAATGATGATGTTGACTTTAAGTTGATGATAATTCGAATCCCCCAAAAGCCTTTATTATATTCCTTGAACCACAAAGTCACATTGCCATTAATTTCCAACCGTAGCCTACGTGTTCCAATTTAACCGAATTAAGCGATTTACCTGTAAAACACAAGAACACTCGTAGTTACTAAGTTCAAGCAAATAACCAAGTAAAGCATGGAATTTTAATCTTTTTAAACCACTTAAGGGTTGTCCTACGGACCACCCGTCACATCCCCACACTTACCCGTTGCTTGTCCCAAGCAACTCATTAAATCAATTTCAACTCAAGCGATGCGATCAATGTAAACCAAGCTAAATGTGCCGTCCTTTTACTAACTTTCAATCATACCACAAGACACACCCCTCACAAAAATCTCTCGGTAACAAGAATTATTAGCATAATGCTAAACCACTCCATGCGTGTGTGTGTGCGCGACAATAAGTTTGTATACAAATCAAGTTTCCTCCTAACAAATATCTAACATGCTTTAGAATCAAAGGGACTTGCGGGTTGCAACGGGGCTAGGTGTAAAGGTAGGAAAATGGTGGAATACATATGAAAGAGCTAATTGATTTGACCCGGTTTTTTTTATGTCTACTACTACGAAACAAACACCAAAAATATATACAAAGCTTCTTGACATTCTCACTCTATTGCAATTAAATACTTCTTTTTGTATTTTTCATATTTTTCTCTTTCTTTTTTTTTCTTTTCTTTTTTTTTTTTTCATATCGAACTTCAACAATATATACAAGAACATCAACACCACATACTAAATCTCCTAAACCGGGTCATCTCAATCGGTAAAATTTATATAGGAAGTAGGCTTGGGTCACAACCGAATGGTTTAAGGCTCAAACGTGGCTTTCTAAGGACCAAACCCCCACCCCTCACAATACCAAGCTCATATATGTAAAGTATGAGGTCCAACCCACCAATCCCGCACTCTCACACATCTAGACAAGGCTACCTAAAAGTCCCCTATCATTTCCAAAAGCATGCTAATTCTAAGATTTAACAAGAATTCGTACACAAGTTCTATTAACACAATAAACACACACCGCCACTCAAAACAAAGAAAGCATCATTAATAATCATATGTGGCTCAAACACTCACCAAGAAATGACTAGGAATGGGTGTCGGTGTGTCAAATGGCACAATATCAAGTTTTCAAATTTTAACAATTTTCGCTTGAGTTTACAAAATTTTTTAAATTCTCAAAAATTCTCCCCATCCCCACACTTGGGATACATTGTCCCAATGTATGGTTTTGAGGGAAAGATCGCTTCTAACCAAAAACATTAGCTTTCGCTAATACTCTCAAATCCCAAATTTCTTTTTGTACTTTTTATTTTATATATTTTTTTCTTAAAAGATGACAAAATCAAACAAACTAACTACCAATATTTCAAAGCTAAAGAACACAACAAGACTAAGGAAAGAGTACATCGACCTGGTGAAGTTTGCCACAACAGATGTTGTAGATAATCCGACTTCCTATCACCACCTTCACCCAAATATCCGTACATCTTCCCCACACTTGAATGTCGCCATGGCCCTGAAACATAGAAAGATAAAAACAACAAGATCAATATAAAACCCCGGGTTGCCTCCCGAGCAGCGCTAAGTTTTGAGTCTTCAGCCAGACCGAGCCACCCCCGTTTATGGTGGCTCAAAGAATCGGTTCCTGCCATCTCCATCACTTCCTTGTGCCATTGAACAAAATGCATCTATCTTGTTTTGACTCGGTGGGTAATCAAATACACTCTTGCTCGCACCCATATATGTTTCTTCACGGTCCGGTGGGTGTTTTTTTCTCATTCGTTGTAACACATTTTTCATACAATCACTAGACTCACCACCCTTCCTCTCAATGGACTCATAACTAATCCCTCTAGTTTGAACATCAAAGTACAACCTACGGTTCTTTTCGGTCATGGTAATAATCTCGTCTCTACAATTAATTTGAGCATTTGCAGTATATAGAAACGGTCGACCTAAAATTACCCTTTGTTGTGATGCCATGTTAGTAGAAGCATAGTCCAGCACTAGAAAATCCACCGGGTATTCAAATTCTCCCAACTGAATCTTAACATTCCTAACCATTCCCCGTGGACGCCTCCAACTTCCATCCGCCAAGCTCACCATGGTGTCTATACCTTCAATTAGACCAAAGTCGTACATATCGTATAAATCGCTCGGTAGCACACTCATGCTTGCCCCGTAATCCAATAATGCATGAGGGATTTTTAATTTTCCCACACGGATAGGCACGATTGGCGCATCATACTCTTTATCATTCTCGACTTTGGCATCTTTTTCCAAACCTGCATTCACTTGATACGAAGAAGTTAGCAATGTTTCATTAAATTTAGTATTTGGAACGGTGCTTACCACATTGATGTTAATGCTTTTTGTGTTCTTGGGATTTGTCACCGTGTCACTTTGTATTTGACCTTTTGCTTTCTTCAATATCGCCACGTCACTTGCAAGTTGACCCGTTTGAGTGGTCAACGATTGGATGCTTTTGTCACGAACCTCATCCTTTTGCATCCGAACCTCATCACATTGGTTCATTCGTTGCATTTCACTTTGCATCGCCTTCAACATCTCCATCATCTCATTTCCACCCGAAGAACCCCCTTGTTCTTGACCCGCTTGATATTGCTTTTGATATCCTTGGTTGTTCCCTCCTCGATAACCACTTTGGTTGTTATAAGGTTGGCGTGAACCAAAGTTACCTTGGCTACCTTGAAAATTCGGGTTAGCTTGATTAGAAGGGTTCCCATAGCGAAAATTTGGGTGGTTCCTCAACCCGGGGTGGTAAGTATTAGAGTTCATGTTGTTGTAGTTTCTACCACCCCCTCTTTGACCTTGACCTTGTACCGCATGCACCTCTTCATATTGCCCGTCCACCATCCCTTGGCAATTTTCAGCCGCATGACCTATTTCATTACACAAAGCACAAACATCATAAATTTGGTTAGTAGTTTGAACATTACCATCATCTATGGCGTGTACTTGAGGTCGGGCAATGGCCGGTCGCGCTCTCCTTGATGCTTGAGCCTTTCTTTTCGAGGTAATCGCCATGTTCTCTAAGAACTCCCAATCATCATTTTCATAGTTCGTGCCAAAAGTCCCACCGGTAATGGACATTAAATCTCTAGCATCCTCGGCACTCAACCCCTCGTGGAAGGCATTCATCAACTCCCAAAGCTCAATCCTATGGTGAGGGCAATTCTTTATCATCATATTGAATCGTTCAAACGCTTCATGGAACATCTTACCATGTTGTTGTTGGAAGCTCCTCAACCCCTTTCTAGCATCATTGGTCTTTTGGGCGGTATAGAATTCGTCTAAGAAAATTTGCTGCATTTCCGCCCAAGTATAAATAGATGCCGAAGGCAAAGTGTAGAACCACTTCTTTGCCTTATCCTCCAAAGAAAACTGAAATAGGACCAACTTGACATCATCGGCCGAAAAACCTTGACTCCCAAAAGTATTGCAAATTGAGTCATAGGCCTCTAAATGGAAATACGGCTCCTCCGTTGCTAGCCCTTTGTACTTCGGTAAACTTTGCAACGAATTGGTTCTTACTTCAAAAGTTCTCCCTTGGTTGTTGTGAGGGATAACCACCGGTGAAGGGTTTTGAGTAATGATTGGCCTGAAATGTGCCTCTATTCCCCTTGCTTGTTCCCTAAGATGCCTTCTTGGAACACCCAATCGACCCCTTGGACGAATAGGACCCATTGGTCTTGGTATAGGCCCTTGTGGTGTGAATGGTTGTTGAAATTGTTGTTGGGGCATCGGTGGGTGTTGAATTGGCCTTTGCAATTGTGGTTGAACATTTTGTGGCCGAACCTGTTGCAATGGTATAGGGCGTTGCAATGGTGGCCCTTGTGGCCTTGGTCTAATGTGTTGTGGTATGAGTTGTTGTTGTGGAATCCCACCAACACTTGACATTCTTTGCGTTTGACCAGGTACATAAGTCAACTCCCCTTGATCTCCACTACCCACATACGCATAACCCTCTTCCTCATAACCCTCGAAATCCTCATATCCTTCTTCATAACCATCTCCTTCTATACCCCCCGATGATGGCCCAAATGGAATAAATGAGTATTGAAAACCTGACTGGTTTGGTGCTCCAAATGATGAAGTAGCATGAACAACAGTTGAACCTTGTGGTAATGTATAGGTGGATGATGATTGACCTGAAGCTGGGAAGAAATGGGTAAGTGGTGGAATTGTAGAAGCAGGGCTAAAGGTAATGGTAGGTTCAGTTTGAGTAGTGGTAGGTACTGTAGTATTGGGTGGTGGAATATCAAATGGTGAAGTAAATTCGGTAGTAGAACTGGGCATGGTGGTATTTGGTGAAGGTTGAGTGGATGTTGGTATGAATGGTGAAGTAGGTTCACCCGTAGTGGGTGGTGGTTGTGGTGGATCCATGTATCGAATTGGTGTGATTGGTGTAGTTGGTGTTGTTGGTGAACCACTGATTCTGTTCTCTCTTAGCAAAATTCTGTTTCCTTTTAACGTTCGCTCAATTTCCGGATCAAATGCCAAAGGTGATAGCTTGTGAGAGCTCCTAGTACGCATGCACCTGTCAATACCTGCACACTAACACACCCAGCGTAAACCAGAAAAATAACAAACTTAAAAAGCAAGAAAGAAAATAACACACGTTGCGCACTACTCCACGGCAACGGCGCCAAAATTTGACGTGATTGTCGTGGTTCACGCAAATTTAATCCCAATAAAAACTATATAGATAGCGGTAAGTGGGTATCGAACACAGGGAGTTTGTGGAATGTGTGTTATTTCAATGTATATCTAACTAACTAGATTAATCTAAATTGCAAAAGAAATAAGATTCGAGAGTTTATGTGAGTGAATTGGTTTTAGACTAAATTAAATTAAGTAAATTGCAAGAGAAAAATTCGGTTGTAAGCAAATTAGAGACAAATGACCATCCTATATTTCCGGTTTGTTTCGACATTCATATTATCATTCCACTAGAAAGAACTACATAGACATAGCTCATGTGTGATTACTTGCAGTGATGAAAGGGAACTAAGTACTCAGATTCCTAGAACGTGAGGTTGTTACCCGATGATCAATCAACCCTTACCCAATCCTAATTATACCCATGATATCTCGATTGCCAACGGCACCAAGAACGTATGGTTTCAAACTAGATTAACATAAGAATTAACAAGTTACTAACAAACAATCACACACCATAACAAACCAACCATAAAGATAAGGATTGCTATTCTAGAAATTAGGAAATCAAATACAAAATGTCTCAAACAAACCTTCAATCTAGGACAATCATAAAGTGTTTAGCCACACATGGCTCGAATCAACATCATAACAAAAGTTTCCATGTTCATCCAAATCGAAAACACCAAACAAATGTTAGGAATTGTCCAAAACCAAGCAAGAACAAGCCAAATCGCCCCTAGGATGCTCTCCAAACCGACAATGATGAGAATACTTGAAAAGACACAATAAAACTAACTTAAATGAGGCAGTTACACATTTGATCGCAGCCACCACCGTAAATTACGGTCCTACCGTAATTTACGGTGGACTTGATTTGTTTACGGTGCATAGAGACTGATTTACGGTGAGCATCAAGTCAAAATTCGGTCCACCGTAAATTACGGTAGGACCGTAATTTACGGTGATAACTTGATTGTTATACCTTGTTCACGTGATACCTCTAACCGTCAAATGATAATGATCATTGTTGTCTTTTCTTTTTCCTTGCATGTGCCGTCCACCGAACCCAATCATGTGCGGCCTTTCATGTGTGATGATTCTTGAGGATGATTTTGGAATTAAGTGATGTGATGATATTGTTCCCACTAAAGTCAATGTTGATGATGATGTTTTATGTTTGCCCTTGGTCTTCATATGATGTACCTGTTGATGTTCACGTGATTTCAAGCTGCCAAACATCTCCAAAGTCGGCCCATGTGAGAATGATGATGATGATCATGTGATGTCTTTTGTTTCACCCAAGGCTATCAAATGTCAGCCGCCAATTAATATGATAATGTTGACTTTCTCTTGTTATCCCCCCAATATCTACAACCACTAAAATTGCATGTGCCGCCCAAGAGATCATGATGATGTTTGCTGTTGTTTGGCGGCCCAATCCCAAAAGTCCACTTCTTTGTTAGCGGCCCAATCACAATATTCACATGCGGCCCACTATGTCTAGAAGATACCGGCTACCCACTAATGTTCTCTTCTCTCTCACGTGAATCCAAGATGTCACATGATCTGATGATATTGTTGTTTTTACCTTCTGCATGTGCCGCCCAAGAGATTCCAAGTGTGTGCGGCCCACTCATGTTAACATGTGATGATGATGATATGTTGATTTTAGGATAATGATTATGTTGTCAAAACCCTAAAGCCACGTGATGTATTGCCTATTTACCAAACCCTTCTTTTCACAATGATGATGTTGACTTTAAGTTGATGATAATTCGAATCCCCCAAAAGCCTTTATTATATTCCTTGAACCACAAAATCACATTGCCATTAATTTCCAACCGTAGCCTACGTGTTCCAATTTAACCGAATTAAGCGATTTACCTGTAAAACACACGAACACTCGTAGTTACTAAGTTCAAGCAAATAACCAAGTAAAGCATGGAATTTTAATCTTTTTAAACCACTTAAGGGTT
>JARYGA010023639.1:0-24719 GCA_030545235.1 Helianthus tuberosus | reverse complement strand
GGGCACGCCCCCATGGTGGGCGTAGAAGCTTCTATAGCTTTGTCTCTTTCTGCAGACACCTGACCACGCCCCCGTGTCCAGTGGGCACGGGCCGTGGTCAGCCTTCTGTTTCTTGTTTTTGCTTGTAGAGATGCTATCGAGGGGTCGGGCATGCCACGTTTATTTCTTTTCTTTCTATTTATCTTAGTTTTTGCTGCATATTTGTTCATTTTGTTCATTTAAGCTCATTTGGTCCTAAAAATACAAAAGGAAGACAAAAGCACACTTTTTCCAACATTAGTACTAAAAAAAGGGTTAGTTTTATGCCTCATTTGATGTAATTTATATGTTGCATTTTACACACATTAACGAGATACCTTTGACTTCGAATTCTATTATTGTTCTTGACTCGCACAATGGGATTATCGGCCTCGCGTATGTTGCTGAGTTTATGGCTGATGTAATTACCAAACGAGACTCTGAGCTTAATTTCGTAGAAGATGGTTGTTCTTCCCACTCAAATGCGAAGATGCCTGACTACGGCAGTGACGGCGAGGCGTCCTATTATGGTTACCAGTATAGGTCAGGTTTGGGTACAAATAATTCACGTATACCCCACACGTATCTAACATATAGCATGCATGTCAAAACATCATACAAGTTATTCGTGCCTAACCCAGCATGTGAACAGTAAACAGTAACAGTTAACATGTAGTCCAAACATAGCATTCAATTGTGTGGCCCAATTAATTGATGGCCCAATGACTAAGAAATCAGACCAGTCGAAACCATGTGGTCTCGACTCGAGAACAAGAGATCTCGAGTCTCATCCACGAGATTCCGAGTCGCAACCAGATGATCTCGAGTTGTGCGTTTATGAGTCACAACCCTAAGGTCTCGGGTCAGGCTTTGAGTCGAGATCAGGGGATTTCAAGTCGCAACCTGCCCGGTCTCGAGTCCAGTGTTGTGTGTCGTCTGATTTCGAGTTGTCACTAAGTGGTCTCGAGTCGAAACCTCACGATCTCGATTCGCAACCACTGAGAGAATCCTTCTAGAACTTTATCCAGCTTGTATGAGCCAATCAAGTTTCCTTGACATGTTTTATTCTACCGTACACTTACCAAATCAGATCAAAACCTCACATTTCAAATATTTCATAGCATCTTCAACAGTTCATCATATTCTTCATTTTATTTATTCATATCAGCACAAATAATTCTAACACTGTTTTATCAATGTACTTCCCACATTCCTTTCACCTATGAGGACTCCTACAATCATCATCATCAACAGAATCACATACATAGCCATTTTGGGAAACACATCAACAACTAAATCAACACATAACTCAATTCATCAAAGACTATCATTTATATTATCATAAAGAGTGTAAACAAAGCAGCACTTATCATCATCATTCTCGCACAACAGTTAGTCATAGTAGCTCATACAACCCCTACCATTTACTACTTAAATCATTCATCTAATGTTCATCTTTTCATCACACATTAGCATTCATAGAAGAGGGTAACTAATCGGTTATAATTCAACAGTGTGTGGGTGTGCAGAATCGGTGAAAGAAAGCTTCTGAGCGATGAACACTAGCTGGTTTGAGAGCCCTAGCTGTCGCCGTTGGATCCGAGAAGAATGGATGATGTTTTGGTGAAATTTAGGGTTTTCTAAAGAGAGAAAGGATGAGAGGAGAGATAGTGTGGACAGAGGAATTTTTGGGGATTTGGAGGTGATGATTGCCTTGTCCAAAAGAAGGAATGTCGGCTGGATTATGGATTTTATACCCTCCAAAAATGGTGCAACCTAAAGGGTTTTCGAGTGGGCCTAAACAAAGATTGGGCCAGATCATGTGGGGTGTGTAGCCCACCTGTTTCGTGTTAGCAGGTCCTGGAACCGTGTTGTTTCGGTTCATATATTTTTGCACATGTTTACATTATCTTACGTATTACACCTAATACACATAACACCCAATGTATAATAATTTCACATTAATTATAGATTTTCGATTAACGCATTCGTATAATACAATAAACCTGTTTGGGAAAACCCGAAGTGTCACAGCTTTGACTTTGACTTGCTTGAAGGAACACTTCAAACTTACTTGAAATTATGTTATCTGTATCCATAATTTCATATACCTCAATGAAGAAGATCTGTTGACCACTTGAGAAAAAGGACTTTGAAAGTATTGTGAAAAATGATTTGAAATATTTGAAAATACAGATTTGAAATGGATACTATATTTTATATTTAAGGATAAAAATATCACAGCAGTATTAGGGGGTAAAATGTAATTTACTTATCTCAATGGCGGTAAGATGTAATTTATTATTCCAAAGGCGGTTTAATTGTATTGTGTGGACCAATCAGATGAACTCCGATCATTTATATAGAGCCAGATAGAAACATACTTTACCTTTTCTGTGACACCTGTGCCTCTGCGACCATCAAACAAATACCAAATTTATGAAATATTGTGTTTCATACTTGGGATTTGTAAAAATACGTGTATTGTTTGCACATATAAATTCATGTTCGATTTCAAGCTTTAAATCGCTTTCTGGAAGGTTATACGCGCACTGATGCGTAAATATAACCAGTTTAATGCAACGAACACTCCGGAACAGTGAAATAGGCTTAACATACCTTAAATAACCTTTACATAACTTAGAAATAAGTTTTGGAGGGTTTGGTGTGGTGAAATCAAGTTTATTCGCTTACAGGGACTAATTTCGACAAACTGCGAAAGTATGCCGATTTGTACTGTAACGAACATTCCGTAACTTGATCATAAGTTAAATATGCCCGAAATATCCATTACATAGCTTAGAAATAGGCTTTGAGGTGTTTGGTACACAAAAATAAACTTTCTTGATCAATAGGGACTAAAAGCGTCAAAAATTGCATAAGTTTGCATTTTCGCGCATATCTTACGTTCTGAATACATCCGGACATCCAAAAATATATGTAATCATTTACATATTTTATTTTAGTGATTGTCTTGATAAAAATCCATTCGTCGCATAATTTGAACCGTTTTTCGCGTTCGTTCGTGTTTCGTCGTAATTAACCGAATAACGCAACCGTACGGTCAAACGAACCGACATCCGAGATATTTTTGAGCATGTTTCATGTTCCCTATACTTTAACTTCATTTTAGAGCCTTGAAATGGGATTAACGGGGCTTAAACGTGTCAAAAATGCATCAAAAACCATGTTTTGCACATTCAGGGACCAAAATTGACAATCTGCCATAGTTATCTTAGGAAGGGACCAAAATGGAAAATCTAATTTTCAGCTTTTTCCAGCTGTTCCCCTCATTTGTACATGGTTTATAACTTACTATGGTCTATTTTTAAGGTGCCCATGGTTTTGCAAAACCATGGGTGCATGTGTACGGTCCAGATTTAAGCTCGGTTTTCGAGGAACGATCCTAACGGTCCTAGAAATCCTATAAATACCCATGCTCCTCATTGTTGCAACTCACACAATTTGATCTATTTGCTCTAAGTTGGGGCTTAGCACCTTATACCTGAGCAAGTTGGATCTAGATTTCCATTCTTGGACCTTTTGTAAGTCCACTTTCGTTCTTTTACGCGTTTTTAGCATGAAAGTCAAACTTTGTTTGACGTTCTGCATTGACCAGTTTATGGTCAACACGAAGTTCATTTGAACTTCATAACGTGAGCGTAATCACGATGGTTTTAGTCTCTTATGACTATACCTACTGATTACCACGTTATCTAGGCATAGTGGCGAGTCGTAGTTTCGGCCAAAATACGTATTCTTGCGTATTTTGTAACCAAACTACTTTTAGGTATCAAAACCATTTGTTTTGATACCAAACCTGTTTTCAAACCTCATTAAACATGTTTTAACATGTTTAGCTCGTCACTTTAGGTTTAGTGCTTATGTAGGGTCGTAAGGTAAGCGGTCTAAACAACCGATTATACTTTCGAACCTGACCCGTTTGGTCGATCATTAGGATCCGACCAAACACATTAGGTGACCATAGTTGCATAGGGAATAACCTTCTGAGGTTATACCTTATGGTCACTTCGTTTAAGTAGTTGTATGATAGGTAGTTTATATGCCTTAGGTAAATGACCATAATGCCCTTTTTGGCGCATAAATTTATTTTAAGCATATGTAACATATTTTTTTTTATCTAAACTAATTTGACAACAATATTAGACATATTAAGGCATATAATACTTGTCATAGGACTAGTTAGGCGTTCCGAACGCGTTTTACGCGAACGACGCGTTAAAGTGGCGTAAGCTACCTAAACGGGTCATAATGGGTCGTAAGCACTTAGGTTAGGTTTCATTTTAGTATGAAGGCTTTGTTAAACCATATTACATGAGTTCCTATACTCATTTGGTTTACGAAACCTCATTCTATCTGATCTTCCGATTTAGGTCCGTTTATTTACATAATTACCTATATTAGGTGCCGTTTGATTCCGTGATCCCTCTAGCTTTGCTTGGTTGCTATTCAAGATTTCTAAGCAATCTCAAGTGAGTACATAGTCCCCCCTTTTACTGTTTTTCAAACATTTTGTGCCTAGTTGTTACTTTCGTGTTTTCCATGTTTTCATATCATATACCTGCTATGTTCATTAGTACACTATTAGTACATGATTTCATTATGTTTTGCTATGTATGTTCACTTAACATGCTAGCACAATTGTTTTACGTTTTGAACCATTTGTAATCGTTGGATGTATGTGAACCATTTGTAATCATTGGATGTATGTGAACCATTTGTAATCGTTGGATTTATATGAACCGTTCGTAACCATTTGATTTATGTGAACCATTTGTAACTGTTTGAACCATTGGGTTAGGGAAGTGATTAGGTAACGGGGCGGGTGTAATGTGTTAAAAGCATGGTGGATACACCGCTGGTACTTCCTATATATAAGTTCTTTTAACACATTATATATCATTGCGTTATCTAGATCACTTGGGTAAACGATTTTGAAACAATGTCACACAATTATGTTTTCTGAATAATATAAACCATACGAGTCTTATTAACGAGTTTCTACGAGATGTTTTACGATTTGATTTAATAAAATAAAATGTTTTGGAGTTAAGAATCATGTCTACGAGATTTTATAAATCATATCCAACTTGATTTGAGTTGGTTAATTATGTCGCAATACTATACTTTTCAAAATAAGGTTTTTAAATAAGTATTGCAACATGTAAAACGAGCCATGAATCTGACACTCACATAAAACCTATGTACTCGCCAGCATTTTTATGCTGACGTATTTTCACATGTGTTTCAGGTACCATAGTTGATGATATTTGATGATGATATTGATGCATGCTCACATAGGAACGGACGAGGCCTTAGCGACTTAATAACAATAAAAGTCTATTTGTTCATGTTTTGTTTCTAATTCCAATGTAATGTAATACATTTAATTAAATAAAACGAAATTGTTTAATCCATGGTTGTGAAACAATGATTCTGTTACAACACTCCCCGACGTTTCCGCCACATTTTGTTGTTTTACGTGGTCGGGGTGTGACAGAAAAGTTGGTATTAGAGCTCATGGTTATAGGGAATTAGGTTATTAGTAATGCTTTGACCTAGTCTATAACCTTCCTAGGACCCTAACGCGAGTTTACTTGCGTTTAGTCATAAAATAATACCGTTGCCTATCTTTAGGCAGCAACCACAATAAGAACACAAAATTTGAATCTGCTTTGAAAACTAATCATCTGTTCTAGGATGATTTATTATAAGATTACGAACCTTCAAAGTTTTGAAATTCTCGTCAAAGTTTGGGGCTACATAATGTGAACACGTGCAAACTGGAAGGGTGGGTGCCTGTACCCTGAGCTTTCTGTCTAAGGCTAGAGTGTTCGTACAAATCCGCAGTATCGGACCAGTCACTCTTACCTGGGAACTCTTGGGGTGAGTGTCCACTTATAGGCGAGCATGTCTTCGCGATACATTATGAGGACCTATTTACTTTGATTCAGCCTTTGTGTGTCGTTTGTTTGCTTCGTGGTTCAAACAAATGACCGTCACCCATGATTTTTGGTCGGTAATTGTAACATCCTATTCTTACCCAATGCCATTTCATTTGTTTTCTCTCTTGTTTCCCCTTTTTAGAATGCCTCCACGATGCGAAAATCAGGTGCCTATTGAAGAGCTGGCTGCTGTCATTACGCAGCAAATGACTGTTGCAATCCAGAACATCGTTGCTCAATGTAACCAAGCTCTCAACAACAATAATGCCCCCTGCAACTTCAAGACGTTCATATCGGCTAAGCCATCAATGTTTTTTGGGTCTCAAGGAGCGACTGCACTTCTGCAATGGTTCGAGAGTCTAGAGAGCACCTTCAGGCATGTTCAATGCCCAAATGAGCGAAAGGTAGAATTCGCATCTAGTGTCTTTGAGAAACGAGCTTTGACATGGTGGAATGGTGTGATGAGAGATAGGGGTGCCGATGTGGCACTGGCTCAAACGTGGGAAGAGCTTCGAGCTCTGATGATGAAGGAATTCTGTCCTCGTCACGAGATCAGGGCCTTGGAAAGGGAATTCGATGATCATAAGCAAGATAACGGTGAGCATCGAGCCTACACGGATCGTTATGAGGAGTTAAGTCTGTTATGCCCGAATATGGTTACGCCTTTGGATAAGGCAATCGAAAAGTACATTGATGGCCTCCCAGACCTAGTACAAGACATTGTGACTGGTAGTAACCCCACTACGGTTAGGCAGGCCATTGAGCTATCTGCTACCTTGACTGAATCTCAAATCAGGAAAGGTAAACTTTTCTAAAAAGGTGATAAGAAACCAATCGAGGAATCGAAACCCAAAGATGAGCAGACTGAATCCTCCAAGAAGTCAAGGAAGCGAAAAGCTTCCCAGAACTTCGCCGTGGTTGCTCACAATGATCAAGCTACCCCCAACCAACCAGCTCAACCCCCTGCTAGGAAGCCATACAACGGAACTGCACCCTTGTGCAACCAATGTAACCTTCATCATCATGCTAGTGTGAAGTGCTGCAAATGCCAAATTTGTGGACTTATAGGTCATACAGCAAGAGTTTGCCGAGCTGCAGTTGCACCAAATCAAGCTAACAACAATCCAGCTCAAGCTCGTTTTCCACCAGGTTCTTGCTACAACTGTGGCGAGATGGGTCATTTCCGAAGAAATTGCCCAAAGCTTGCTAATGCAAATCCAGCACAGGGATGAGCATCTGACCGACTAGAAGACAACACCGTTTAGAAATAATCACGTCTTATGTATTATTTTCTTTTGTTGTCAAGGTCCATGAAACAGTTGTTATCGTTGTTTATAAATAAATCTTTTATTTACATTGCAATGTATTTATGTGGTTGCATGTATAAACAACATATCCCCTACAATACCGACAATCAGGGAATCGTATTCCTTGAAGAACAGACTACCCCCAAAATTCTTCCATTTTATGATCTCTTGCGTTTTCCACGAAAATCCTAAGTACCCGTTTCTTCCAAAGAAACGAAGTACAAGGCGCAAGTTACAACTCTGGACGAATACCCAAAGTACCACTATAAATCCTTAATAGGGTACCTAAGGGTATTTCCGTAAATCCTAAAATTGTTGTGTACCTTAATTCGAATATTACGTTTCTTTGAAAACAAAATTGAATTTTTGGAAGATCATTTTATCTTCATAGATAGATTCTTGAAAATGATTAAAGTGCCAAATGAAATCCACGGATTGGATTCCTGGTAGGCTTTAAATATCCGTGTCCAAAGATAACAAATTAAAGGTCGAATTAAACAATTATGTGATTATGTGCTTATGTGTTCCCTTTTATGTTTTTGTGTGATCCAAGTTTTTGCTATCCAAATCCTCGTAGAATCTTCCATATCTTCGTATAAGGGATTCATAGTAGGATATCCAAAGGTACTACCTTAAATCCTTAATGGGCTTCTACGTAATAGTAAAGACCCTTGGATTATAATGTACTATTCCATAATTAGACCCCTTGAGTGGTCTAGTTAAACAGATTGATCCAAAAATCTGGTTAGGAATATCATGTAATGATATAGCTGAAAAGACTCCTTGGTGACCTAATTAAAGAGATCATTTTGTCGATCTAATTAAAAGGACCCTATGATAGTCTAGTCACACTCATCACAGGTTTGATTTTCTTCCCCTTCACATTACAAAACAAACTATCCGGACTGTTCAAGGAATTACGTAATTATGGATGCATACATAATTATGGAATTCAGTGCACAGAAACCACAGCAAGTTTTGTCATGTGTCTAGAGTTGACTCAGTTCATTTCCGTTTCTGAAGAATACCCATTGAGGAAAATGACTCATTCCGTTCATTTTCGTTTTTGAAGAATATCTATGGAGGGAAATGAATATCCCTGATTTTTCTCTTTCCTTCATTTCCGTTTCTGAAGAATACCCATTGAGGAAAATGACTCATTCCGTTCATTTTCGTTTCTGAAGAATATCCATCGAGGGAAACGAATATTCTTGATTTTTCCTTCATTTTCGTTTCTGAAGAATACCCATTGAGGAAAATAACTCATTCCGTTCATTTTCGTTTCTGAAGAATATCCATCGAGGGAAATGAATATTCTTGATTTTTCCTTCATTTCCGTTTCTGAAGAATACCCATTGAGGAAAATGACTCATTCCGTTCATTATCGTTTCTGAAGAATATCCATCGAGGGAAATGAATATTCTTGATTATTCGTTCATTTTCGTTTCTGAAGAATACCCATTGAGGAAAATGACTCATTCCGTTCATTTTCGTTTCTGAAGAATATCCATCGAGGGAAATGAATATCCTTGATTTTTCCTTCATTTTCATTTTTAAAGATTGTCCGTTGAGAGAAATGTCAGGATTATGCCTTGCATAATCTATGATGGGTTATTCTACGCAAATAGATAAACACCCTAGATTCCATGCAAGGCAATTATTTAACACAGCGTCACAGACAGACTCCTAAGAATAAATTTCGGGACGAAATTTCTTAAAGTAGGGGAGACTGTGACACCTGTGCCTCTGCGACCATCAAACAAATACCAAATTTATGAAATATTGTGTTTCATACTTGGGATTTGTAAAAATACGTGTATTGTTTGCACATATCAATTCATGTTCGATTTCAAGCTTTAAATCGCTTTCTGGAAGGTTATACACGCACTGATGCGTAAATATAACCAGTTTAATGCAACAAACACTCCGGAATAGTGAAATAGGCTTAACATACCTTAAATAACCTTTACATAACTTAGAAATAAGTTTTGGAGGGTTTGGTGTGGCGAAATCAAGTTTATTCGCTTACAGGGACTAATTTCGACAAACTGCGAAAGTATGTCGATTTGTACTGTAACGAACATTACGGAACTTGATCATAAGTTAAATATGCCCAAAATATCCTTTACATAGCTTAGAAATAGGCTTTGAGGTGTTTGGTGCGCAAAAATAAACTTTCTTGATCAATAGGGACTAAAAGCGTCAAAAAGTGCATAAGTTTGCATTTTCGCGCATATCTTACGTTCTGAATACATCCATACATCCAAAAATATATGTAATCATTAAAATATTTTATTTTAGTTATTGGCTTGATAAAAATCCATTCGTCGCGTAATTTGGACCGTTTTTCGCGTTCGTTCGTGTTTCGTCGTAATTAACCGAATAACGCAACCGTACGGTCAAACGAACCGACATCCGAGATATTTTTGAGCATGTTTCATGTTCCCTATACTTTAACTTCATTTTAGAGCCTTGAAATGGGATTAACGGGGCTTAAACATGTCAAAAATGCATCAAAAACCATGTTTTGCACATTCAGGGACCAAAATTGACAATCTGCCATAGTTATCTTAGGAAGGGACCAAAATGGAAAATCTGATTTTCAGCTTGTTCCAGCTGTTCCCCTCATTTGCAAAAGGTTTGTAACTTATTATGGGCTATTTTTAAGGTGCCCATGGTTTTGCAAAACCATGGGTGCATGTGTACGGTCCAGATTTAAGCTCGGTTTTCGAGGAACGATCCTAACGGTCCTAGAAATCCTATAAATACCCATGCTCCTCATTGTTGCAACTCACACAATCTGATCTATTTGCTCTAAGTTTGGGCTTAGCACCTCATACCTGAGCAAGTTGGATCTAGATTTCCATTCTTGGACCTTTTGTAAGTCCTCTTTCGTTCTTTTACGCGTTTTTAGCATGAAAGTCAAACTTTGTTTGACTTTCTACATTGACCAGTTTATGGTCAACACGAAGTTCAGTTGAACTTCATAACGTGAGCGTAATCACGGTGGTTTTAGTCTCTTATGACTATACCTACTGATTACCACGTTATCTAGGCATAGTGGCGAGTCGTAGTTTCGGCCAAAATACGTATTCTTGCGTATTTTGTAACCAAACTACTTTTAGGTATCAAAACCGTTTGTTTTGATACCGAACCTGTTTTCAAACCTCGTTAAACATGTTTTAACATGTTTAGCT
This sequence comes from Helianthus tuberosus, assembly GCA_030545235.1. Classification (NCBI taxonomy): domain Eukaryota; kingdom Viridiplantae; phylum Streptophyta; class Magnoliopsida; order Asterales; family Asteraceae; genus Helianthus; species Helianthus tuberosus. The sequence goes on along the minus strand of JARYGA010023639.1, from coordinate 14,231 downwards.
CGTCACTTTAGGTTTAGTGCTTATGTAGGGTCGTAAGGAAAGCGGTCTAAACAACCGCTTATACTTTCGAACCCGACCTGTTTGGTCGATCATTAGGATCCAACCAAACACATTAGGTGACCCCAGTTGCATAGGGAATAACCTTCCGAGGTTATACCTTATGGTCACTTCGTTTAAGTAGTTGTATGATAGGTAGTTTATATGCCTTAGGTAAATGACCAAAATGCCCTTTTTGGCGCATAAATTTATTTTAAGCATATGTAACATAATGTTTGATATCTAAACTGATTAGACAACAATATTAGACATATTAAGGCATATAATACTTGTCATAGGACTAGTTAGGCATTCCGAACGCGTTTTACGCGAACGACGCATTAAAGTGGCGTAAGCTACCTAAACGGGTCCTAATGGGTCGTAAGCACTTAGGTTAGGTTTCATTTTAGTATGAAGGCTTTGTTAAACCATATTACATGAGTTCCTATACTCATTTGGTTTACGAAACCTCATTCTATCCGATCTTCCGATTTAGGTCCGTTTATTTACATAATTACCTATATTAGGTGCCGTTTGATTCCCTGATCCCTCTAGCTTTGCTTGGTTATTATTCAAGACTTCTAAGCAATCTCAAGTGAGTACATAGTCCCCCGTTTTACTGTTTTCAAACATTTTGGGGTGAAACACATGTGCCTAGTTGTTACTTTCGTGTTTTCCATGTTTTCATATCATATACTTGCTATGTTCATTAGTACACTATTAGTACATGATTTCATTATGTTTTGCTATGTATGTTCGCTTAACATGCTAGCACAATTGTTTTACGTTTTGAACCATTTGTAATCATTGGATGTAGGTGAACCATTTGTAATCATTGGATATATGTGAACCATTTGTAATCGTTGGATTTATGTGAACCGTTCGTAACCATTTGATTTATGTGAACCATTTGTAACTGTTTGAACCATTGGGTTAGGGAAGTGATTAGGTAATGGGGCGGGTGTAATGTGTTAAAAGCATGGTGGATACACCGCTGGTACTTCCTATATATAAGTTCTTTTAACACATTATATATCGTTGCGTTATCTAGATCACTTGAGTAAACGATTTTGAAACAATGTCACACAATTATGTTTTCTGAATAATATAAACCATACGAGTCTTATTAACGAGTTTCTATGAGATGTTTTACGATTTGATTTAATAAAATAAAATGTTTTGGAGTTAAGAATCATGGCTACGAGATTTTATAAATCATATCCAACTTGATTTGAGTTGGTTAATTATGTCGCAATACTATACTTTTCAAAATAAGGTTTTTAAATAAGTATTGCAACATGTAAAACGAGCCATGAATCTGACACTCACATAAAACCTATGTACTCGCCGACATTTTTATGCTGACATATTTTCACATGTGTTTCAGGTACCATAGTTGATGATATTTGATGATGATATTGATGCATGCTCACATAGGAACGGACGAGGCCTTAGCGACGTAATAACAATAAAAGTCTATTTGTTCATGTTTTGTTTCTAATTCCAATGTAATGTAATACATTTAATTAAATAAACCAAATTGTTTAATCCATGGTTGTGAAACAATGATTCTGTTACAACACTCCCCGACGTTTCCGCCACGTTTTGTTGTTTTACGTGGTCGGGGTGTGACATTTTCAACGACTTTACACATCCCTTTATAAAATTGTTTCTCTGATCTCATAAAAAGTGCTTCAGGTTTTAATCACCGATGTCTATTTCAAAATTCAATCATTCCACTTGAATACTTCTTATTTTTGACATCATCAACAACTTTGATCAAGGTATAATAATATTTATTAAAATTTGTATGCACTAGAGTTTCATATGCACATCATTAACCACTGTTATCAAGACTGTGATCATGTATTGCATGTTTTAGATGATGTATAAATTTCATTTTACAAGTTTTTTATTTGCTATAATGTTTCTAATTCTAAGTTTTCTTTGATATGGTGGTACATTTAGTTACTTGAAACCAATCGATAAGGTATATTTTGTTATTTTTATTATTTGATATTTAATAATATGATCAACTGACCAATCTTTTGTTTATGGACTTCTAAAAAATGTTATTTCCTTGCTACTCGATTCTTCAGTTTTTTGAGGAATCTTTATTTATTGATTTCCTCTAAATAAATCGATAAATATTAAATGCGTTATTTGAATGACATAGACATGTTATACAGTTTTGGTTCATATTGTTATCACAGTCTTGATAAATAATGAAGTATCTGATAAAATACATTATTTCATTGTTTCTTTGGTTTTTAGATAAACATCATATCTTGGAAGATGTCTTTTTATCAATATTTGGGCTCTCTTAATTCCAAAATATTGGTAAGATTATTACATTGAAAACATTTTCTGTAGTTTTATTGTTAACAATTAATTCACATATAACACTTGCCAATACTTAAATACTTGAACTCTACAGATAATACCACAAATCTTTGCAAACAATCATTTACTCAATGAAGTTGCTGGTAATATTGCCGTTATAGAGTGTGTAAACGGTATTAGATGGGAGATCTGATTCTCAAAACACAATGGAAGTTTTGCTCTAAAAGAAGGATGGTCCTCAGTTGTCTCTGACCTTTCAATAACAGAAGGATGTCTATTGGTATTTAAAAAAACCTGCACCATATACATATCTGCTGACACCTTTTGAAAAAGTTCATCATTATCTAACAAAACCCCTCAATGATTTCTATGTTCACATCAATATCATTTGAGAGGAACTTTGGATGTATGGATTCATTCTCCCATAGTTTTTCTAATGCTTCTAAGGACGTGTTGGTAAGTTTTGTTATTTTAATCCAATACTTTAAATATTACTGTACTAATTAGTGATATACTTTAAAATTACTGTACCTTTGTTGATTTCATAATAAAGTTTATATCTTTTTGTTCACCTAATACCCAAGGACTTAGTTAAAATCAGTATTGGAGTTGGTAAACTTAAAGAGTCATTTAAGATTTATGTGAATCAGTGGAACTCTTTTGATGTAGTAATTCAACGAGATCCTCTTCGCAATTGTTACTTTATAACTGATGGATGGGAAAAGGTTGTACACTACATGGGTTTGCATACAGGAGTTGTACTTGTTTTAAGATACGTAGCGGATTACATCTTTCAGCTTACTGTCTTTAGTTTGAATGGATGTGAAATTGTTGCACCCAAATCTGATGACAGTCCGAAAGGCGATACTTCCTCACCCAAATTAGAAGTTTCTCCAATTACTGAAGATATGGATCATCAGTCGGATGTTGAAGAATCCAATGATGTAGATTCTGATAGTGATTATGTTGTATCCGATGAATCTTCCGATGATGGCGAAGATGCAGATTTTGATGCCGCTATCTCAGATTATGAAGCAGATCCTGATGTATATCCCATAGAATTCGTATGGTACTGCAATAAACATTTTGTAAGTTTGGTCTGTTAATATATTATGCCTCATTCTTTCATTGTTAAATGTTTGTTCCAATTAAAAATTTGTTACCTTTCTTAAATACATTATTTATTTGTTACTGATTATTGTTATTTTATATTTATTTAAGCATCTGAATGCGAAAGTGGCGTTATTATCAAGGATTGATAAATCATTGAAGATGACAGTTCAAAATCTGAATAGAGTTGATACTGTAATTGACTTTCGACTGGAGAAGCATGGCAAGGGATTTAGATACGTGGCTTGTTAATGGACCAAGAAGTTCACCAAGCCCAATGGTATCTACAGAAATATGAAATGCAAATTTGTTTACTCTACAGACAAAGCCAACCTGATCTTAAAGAAAGTCTATAAATAGATATGGTTGTTGGTATTATCTCATGTGAGATGAAGTTATGTGATGGTGATGTATGAAACTTGTATATTTTCCAAACTTCTGAATATTTAAATTATAATCATGTATGCTTATCCTTTTAGTTATATTAACTTAAATTTTTGCTGTACATCCGTTATATTTTAATCGGCTCTTCATGATACATCACAACATGTTGGTCATCGACATTTAAATGGCGAAACAAATTTACGGCCGATCATTGTCATAATTTCACTTGAATTATACTCTACAACCTCTAATTACAAATAACAGTCTTTTAACATCTGCAATTAAAGGGATACACTCAACATCTATTTCGCTAAAGTCTGACAAACCCAAAGCTCTGTTGAAGACAACATCTGTTGAAGCAAAGTCTGTTGAACCAAACAAACTTTGCTAATAAACATAAAGACTGTTGAAGCAAAGGTCTACCAAAGGGAACCTCTGCTAATGAATACAAAAGTATAATGAAGCTAATATATGTTGTGGCTTAACAGATGATGCGGTTCAACTGCAGAGAATAATCATTCCACAAATTTATGGCCGATCATTGTCATAATGTCACTTGAATTATACTCTGAAACTTCTAATTAAAAATAACAGACTTTGAACATCTGAAACTAAAGGGATACACTCAACATCTATTTTGCTAAAGTCTGTCAAACCCAAAGCTCTGTTGAAGACAAAATCTGTTGAACCAAACATCGTCTGCTGATAAACACAAAGACTGTTGAAGCAAAGGTCCGCCAAAGAGAACCTCTGCTAATGAATACAAAAGCATGATGAAGCTAACATCTGTTGTAGCTTAACAGATGATGTCGTCCAACAGAGGATTTTAACATCTGCGATTTAACAGATCATCATCAACAGATGATAAGGTCTGTTGAATCAAAATCTGTTCAACAGATCCTAATGTAGCTCATATCTTAACAGTGTCTAGGGCATAGCAGATGTTAGCAATCTATAATAAAGGTTAGTCTCTAACAGATGTTAATGTATATAAGATCCTAACGGTTTTCCTACTAACCAATTCATTAAATTTGCATTCATTCACTAACAATAATATACAAATCTACTACTTGTGCAATACATGAATATCAACAATAATATATAATATAATAAAAATAATATTCAAATTGTAGCAATTACATGCTAAATCCATCAGTTTAGATGATTCAAATTTTTGCTGTACATTCATTATATTTTAATTGGCTCTTCATGATACATCACAACATGTTGGTGATCGACATTTAAAAGGCGAAACAAATTTATGGCCGATCATTGTCATAATCTCACTTGAATTATACTCTACAACCTCTAAATACAAACAACAGTCTTTTGAACATCTGCAACCAAAGGAATACACTCAACATCTATTTCGCTAAAGTCTACCAAACCCAAATCCATCTGTTGAAGAGAAAATCTATTAAAGCAAAGTCTGTTGAACGAAACAACCTCTACTGATAAACACAAAGACTTTTTTTAAAAATAAAGGTCTGCCAAAGAGAACCTCTGTTGTGGCTTAACAGATGATGCAGTTCAATAGAGGATGTTTAACAGAAGAGCTTTAACAGAACATGATCAACAGATGATAAGGTCTGTTGAAGCAAAGTCTGTTCAACAGATCCTAACAATTTTCCTACTAACCAATTCATTAAAGTAGTATTCATTCACTAAAAAATAATATACAACCATACTACTTGTGCAAAAACAATATCAATAATAATATAATAATAACAATAATATTCAAATTGTAGCAATTACATACAAATTCCATAAATGTTCCTGATTCAAATTGTAGCCATAACATACCAAACTTCTAAACACACCAGGTTAAAACAAAAGTTAACAAACATAAATAAAAACCACAATTTTAGTCTTCAAAATAAGTTGTTTTTACTTTCCACTCAGACTTAATCCAGAATCCTTTTCGATTTCAACAGTTGAAAAGTCTTCTGTAACATCACCAACATCCTTGCAACAGATCACAAAACAACTAATGAATATTTATTCAACCTGTTATTATATTGCCAGAAATAAAGAGTATAGTTATTGTTATGGGTGGTTTTCTGAACCCATATCCTAAATTATATCCTGACTTTATTGCTTCTGTTTATGACCAGGATACCAGATCAGGATATTGGTAACATCATGATGTAGTATCCTAGTAGTTACTAATTATTCACGTGCATATTAGGATGACAAGCTTATAACGTTCGAGTGGACTTGTTCTCCTGAAGACTCGGTCAATTCTGTTGAGAGAAGAACGTTGAAACCGGAAGAAGGGGTCTCCAACGTTCTATAGGGAATATTCAACGTATCCCAAGATTATAGGATAGTTAGTTATTTTTGTTTACTATAAATAGGAGCTGTACGGATCGATAGAGACACAATTTCACTCACTCTTCTACTCTCTCTACAAGCTGTAATCACTCGCAATCACATTCACAAACACTCACATTTGAAATTCATTGTAACACTTAGCCGATCCGTACAATATCATGCACTGTATCCTGAAGTTTGAAGTAATAAGAAGAACAAGGCAGCTGCGATTGTCAGCTCCCGAGGTTTTATGCCGGAGATCTAGATTGATCAAGGGCTTTCCTCGTATATCTCGTGTCAACCTTTACATTTTTGCTCATTGTTTGATTGTTGATATAGCTTGGTAACCTAAGCTATATCCTGAAAACTCTTTTTGCAAACGACTAAATCAGTATATTTTTTACAAACACTGCTAGCACACTACCTCACAAAACTAATTTGATCACTTAATTGCTTAGGTAATTTTTGACCAAAACAATTTGGCGCCCACCGTGGGGCAAGTGGTGCTATTCATATTAAAAACCTTGCTAAAATCTTTACTCGGTTTAAACATGAGCTCTTCTACCATGTCTGCTACAACCTCTGCAATAATTGGTTCATTGCTTCCACCACCTCCAACGACGCAAGCTTCTTCACAGCCTCAAGCTCCTCCAAGGAGGATTGAAACTCACACATCTCGGGATATTGTTCCTACTCAAAATGTCCATGGATCTGCTACTTCAGGAAGAACTCCTATTATGGCTTCTAATGATGAAATTCTAACTTTGTTTGAGAGCATACATGATCAGATGAAGCAACAGCAGGAGACCAATCAAATGCTGATAAGAGAAATACAACTCTTGAAATCTAACTCTAACAGGCCTGCTGAGGATACTGTTACTCCCTTGCAGCCTAGAGCGTTGAACTTCAGTTCAGCAGTATACACTGAGGATAACCGGGGCAATATTGTACCAAGCCAGTCTCAGGATCATACTCCTGAGATACCTTCATCAGTCAGGGTATCAACTGTGAGGGGCTCAGGATATGCTCCAGGATATGGCCAGAATCACCAAACTGGTAACGTGTCTAATAATATTAATACTCCTGCTACTAACAGTTTTGGATATTTGTAGGATACAGGTGTGACCTCAGCACTCTCTAGGGAGCTTCAGAAGCTGAAAGATATGATATCCAGTGTACCTGGGGTTGTCCAGCCCATTCCGGAAGTATCCCAGGATAGCCACAGGATATCCCGGTTTGCATATCCTATATGTGATGTTGAAATCCCAAAAAGATTTCAAAATCCCAATATGAAGCTCTATGACGGAACCACAGATCTCGAGGAGCATATTGCTCAGTATAAAGAGAGGATGGAGATTAATCCTATTCCTCCAGATCTCAAGGAAGCATGTCTCTGCAAGGGTTTTGGCTCTACTCTAACAGGATCAGCCTTAAAATGGCTCTTAAACGTTCCACCTCATTCAATTACATCATTTGCTCATTTAGTTAACTTATTTAACACTTGATTTTCTTGCAGTAGAAGTTTTGAGAAACTAACCAGTGATATCTACAGGATAACTCAAGGTCCTCAAGAATCCTTAAGGGATTATGTGAACAAGTTTAGTAGGGAATCCTTGGACATCCCTCACCTTGATGTTGCCATGGCTGTACAGGCATTCAAAATGGAATTGCAGAAGGATCCCAATTTTATCAGGATCTTGTAATGAATCCTTACAGGAACCTGGATGAAGCTCGAAACAGGGCTTTGAGATATAGCAGAATGGAAGACGACAAGAAAATGCAAGAGAGGATTAATTCATCCTCAACTTATGAATCAACTAGCAAGAAGTCAGAATCCTCGTACAAGCCATATCGCTCTGAGCCATATGGCAGGAATGACAGCAAGAAAGTGAATGCTGTTGAGGATGAGGATCCTGAGGAATATCCTGAATTATCAGAATATTGTTTTTCTGTTAATATACCCGAACTAATATATGCTATGCAGCGTTTGGGAGATAAAGCGAGGTGGCCCAGGAAGAACCAACAAAAGGCCGATAGGAAGGATAAATCCAAATGTTGTGCTTTCCATAAGGATTTTGGACATGTCACGGAAGATTGCATAGCCCTGAGGTAGGAAATAAGTTATCTACTAAGCAAAGGATACCTAAAGGATCTTCTGGGCAGAAAGAAGAATAAGAGTCAGGATACTGAGAAGGATCCTGAAGGAGCAGCATCACCTCCTGCAGACGCCAAGATAATTAACTTTATTTCAGGAGGATCCGACATATGTGGAACCCCATACTCCGCAACAAAAAGACATGCCAAGGAGGCTAAGGCAGAACGGGGAGATAAGCCGACCAGAATGACAACTCTTACAACTAATAAAGTGATAACATTTGATAGTGATGACCGGGATAGCATCTAGGATCCTCATCACAATGGTTTGGTAATCACTTTATATATTGCTAATCATTTTGTGCGCAGGATACTGGTGGACAACGGCAGTTCTGTCAACATTATCTAGCTGGAAACACTGAAGAGAATGAACATTCCCCAGATGGGGATCACTTCAAAATCCACTGTACTTCTAGTATTCAGTGGAGAGGCAAAGAATACTGTGGGAGAAATAAAATTGTTGAAGGAGTGAATTCAATGCAACGTTTCTGTGTCATCGATTCGTTATCATGCTACAATATCATATTGGGCAGACCATGGATCCATGATATGAAGGTTGTCCCATCAACCTATCATCAGTCTATCAAGATTCCTACCCCTTGGGGGGTTGTCAATGTGGAAAGCGATTAACAGGAGGCAAAAGAATGTTATTCTTCCTCAATGAAGTCTTCAACAAAGCCTAAAGCAGGATAGCAATTAAAGATACGAGACCAGGATATCGTGGAAGCGTCAGAGCAAGATGTTAAGAAAATTATCCTCGATCAGGATAATCCAGATATCTCGGTGCTCGTAGGAGCTGATATCCCTCAGGATATTGAAAATCAGTTAACTAACTTTTTGAAATGCAGGATGTCCACGTTTGTATGGAAGCATGAGGATATGACAGGTATTTCTAAAGATATTATAACTCATAAGCTTGGGATTGACAGGTCTTTCAAGCCCGTTCAGCAAAAGAGAAGGAAGTTTGCTCCTGAAAGAAACGCAATCATACAGGAAGAGGTTGAAAGATTGTTGAAGTCCAAGATGATTAGGGAAGTCAAATTTCCCAAGTGGCTAGCAAATGTGGTCGTGGTTCAAAAGAAGAAAGGGAAATGGAGAGTTTGTGTAGATTACACAGACCTAAACAAAGCATGTCCTAAAGACCCATTTCCTTTGCCTCATATAGACTCGATGGTGGATGCAACTGCCAGTTATGAAATGCTAACCTTTATGGATGCATCCTCAGGATTCCAGCAGATCTAAATGGAACCCTCCGATCAGGAGGATACTGCTTTCATGACACCAACATGTATTTTTTGTTATACTGCCATGCCTTTCGGCTTGAAAAATGCAGGTGCAACGTACCAGAGATTGGTGAATATGATGTTTAAAGACAAACTGGGGGACACTATGGAGGTGTATATTGATGATATGGTGGTAAAGTCCAAGAAGGTTGAGGTTCATCCTTAGGATATTGAAGGTGCATTCGATATCCTGGACCAATACAATATGAAGCTAAATCCTGCCAAATGCCATTTCGGAGTGGGGGTAGGAAAGTTTTTAGGATATATGGTGACTAAAAGGGGGATAGAAGCAAGCCCAGAACAGATCAAAGCTATCCTGGATATCAAGCCACCATCCAACATGAAAGATGTGCAAAGATTAACAAGACGAGTAGCAGCATTAAACAGGTTTATATCAAGATCCTTAGAGAAATGCAAGGAATTCTACGATATCTTGAAGAAGAATAAAAATTTGAATGGGGAGAAATGCACGAGGCGGCCCTGCAAGAATTAAAGCAATGTCTTTCAACTGCACCTCTGTTGATAATGCCCGAGGATGGTGAACCATTATCCCTGTATCTTGCAGTATCAGGGAATGCAGTAAGTGTTGTTCTGGTAAAGGATCATGAAGGTCAGCTGTATCCTGTCTATTATATTTGTAAAAGTTTATTAGATGCTGAAACTAGATATTCACACTTAGAGAAATTGATATTAGCCCTAGTTATGGCATCAACTAAGCTTAGACATTATTTCGAGACACATAGGATTCATGTTAAAACTAATTATCCTGTTAAAAATGTGCTTAGGAAACCTGAGATGTCGGGTAGGATGGCTAAATGGTCAGTAAAGTTAAGTGCCTATGATCTAATATATGAACCTAGAAATGCTATAAAGTCTCAGGCTTTAGCAGACTTTGTGGCTGATTTTAGTAGTGACATTCAAAATGAAGTAGACCCAGAAGTACAACAACTAGGAGAAACCACAGAATCCTGGACATTATATACTGTTGGTGCATCTAATGTAAGAGGTGTAGGATTAGGTATACTACTAAAATCACCACAGGGGGGCATATTACCCCAGGCTATTAGGTGTGAATTTCCTGCCACTAATAATGAAGCAAAATATGAAGCTCTGATTGCAGGATTAGAGTTGGTCAGGAATATGAATATTAAATGTTTGCAAGTATATGTTGATTCCTTGTTAATTACTAACCATTTCAATGGATCCTATGCAGTCAAAGGTGAAAGGTTAATCGATTATCTTGAAATTGTCAAAAAATTAGCAGGATATTTCGATGTTTTTACACTTGAACAGGTACCAAGAGAGGATAATGCTGAGGCAGATGCTTTGGCAAATTTGGGATCTACAGTCAGGATACCGGAAGGAACTCAATTACCAATACTACATATTATGTATCCTACGATGGAACTTTTCAAGTCTCAGGATAAGGAAGTAGCAAGTATCCAGGATCCTGATGATGAGTATCCTGAGGAGGATCCTAAATCCTGGACGGGTCCGATCATGAAATATCTCAAAGAAGGATACATCCCAAAGGATGAAAATCCTAAAGCTTTCAGGATGAAGGTATCTTGTTTCGCTATTATAAATGATGTTTTGTATAAGAAATCTCTTGCAGGTCCGTACCTAAGATACTTGGAGGATCCTGAGACCAAGGAGGTGCTTCAGGATATACATGAAGGAGATTGTGGGAACCATACTGGGGGCAGATCATTGTTCTCGAAGGTGCTAAGAACATGATACTATTGGCCGACTATGTGGAAATATGCTGCAGAATATGCTCGAAGATGTGATGCATGTCAGTGGCACAACAATATACTACATCAGCCTGCTGAGCCATTATATCCTATTGCTTCCCTTTGGCTATTCATGAAATGGGGTATGGATATAGTGGGAAAGTTGCCAAAGGCTCCAGGAGGAAAAGTTTTTATGCTGGCAATGACAGATCTTTCATAAAAAGGAATATCCTGACTAGGTTTGGGGTACCAGCTGAGATAATTTGTGATAATGGTTCTCAGTTCATTAGTAAGAGAACTACTGATTTTTCCAAAAGTTGGGGGATCAAGATGATTACATCAACTCCGGTACATCCTCAAGAAAATGGACATGCAGAATCCTCGAATAAGATACTTGTCAACAATTTGAAGAAAAGACTAGGTGCTAAAAAAGGAAGATGGGCAGAAGAACTACCATTTGTACTATGGGCTGATAGAACGACTGTGAAAAGTGCAACTGGACAAACCCCCTTTTCTTTGTTATTTGGGGCAGAAGCAGTGATCCCGACAGAGATGGTGATACCTACAGCAAGATCGAACCTCCGGGATCCTGAGACGAATCCTGAAGCTTTATGTCAAGAATTGGATACTGTCGATGAGACAAGGGATGCGGCAAAGCTAAGGATGGCAGCATATCAACAGAGGATATCCAAAGCATATAACAAAAATCCAAGGACTAGAAGGTTTTAAGTTGGAGTTTGGGTGTTAAGGAAGGCATTTCAGAATACTATTAATCTTGCTGATGGAAAGCTTGCCACAAAATGGGAAGGACCATATGAAGTTGAATCAGAATCTGGGAAAGGAGCATACCGGCTCAAGAATATGGAAGGGGATATATTACCAAGATCTTGGAATGCTATACACCTTAAGCTCTATTTCAAGTGAGTTTAGAATTTAATTTCTAACTCAGGATGGTATGAATTCTATCTCTTTTAAATATGTTTAATTTTATACTTTTGAACCCAATACTGACTTAAGCATCAGAGGGGTGTTAGCCAAGCTAACACCCACCTTAGTTTAAGGGTGTTTTGCAGGATATGCTTCGGAATATAACTCCAAGATACATACTCAGGATGAACCGAAAGATTAGAGGATTGTTCCTCTCTCTCACGTTTAAGACTTCTATATCCCTTCAAAGGTTTAAAGGTATTCACCTTTCTCTCGAATTGGGTTTAAACACCCCGCCTGGAGGACAAGTTATCTAGGAATAGTTCAAGATAGCGGGACCAGTTCATGTAAAAGTGGCTGACAATTTCGTTATTATTAGCTATATCCTGGATCCTTAAGGTATATGAGGATTGATCACCCTCTCTCACGAAAGGGTATTTTCATACTCTCTAAGGTTTAAAGGTTTTTGTCACACCCTGACTTTTGCGGAAGCGTGATTATGTGTGACTTGCTTAATATCATCGCATTCAACCATAACAAACAACTATATGATAAAATCCAAGATGATCATCCTTTGATAGTTTTAAAACATTACAAGAAACATTGTTTTCAAATCCCAAACGCAGACTTCATGTTTAAAATACAACACCAACAGGTTTTAAATTCCATAAGGACTCCTCAAAAGACTCTAATGAAAACTAGGCTTTGAAATATGTATCCTATCCAGGATAGGATACACACTCCAACCCATTCGTCACCGGATGACATCTTTTTATTCCTAACAACACTTGAAAACTTCAACGACCGCCAGATCCATACTTAGTTTCCTGAAATACATGTAGTTTGAAAACATCAACAAAAGTTGAGCGATTTCATGTGTTTAGTATGTGAATAAACTTTGTAATCATCATAAATAAGTATGTATGTATTTTTAAACCCTGGTATTAAAGCAACAAGGAACAGATCAATTAATGATTTGCAAGGTCATTAATGTGTGTGTAACGGTGTAGGAAGGCTCAATCCTTTGCATATTTCGTACCGGGCCACTGATGCGTGTGTAGCGTTATATGTTTTTGTATATATTTTTAGCCCTTTTTAACACTTTAGTCAAGTTTTAAATTTATAAAACACGATATTCTACTAACACTAAACACACATATGGGCAAGTGCACCCATCGTGAGCGTAGTATATCGTTGGTAAGATACCGAGGTCGTCCAAGAACACAAGAGCTTTTAATACCGGTTTATCCTCAACGTCTAATGAAATCAAAATTTTGGAAAAAGGTTTAAACATGAAAATAAAAACAAAAAATGCTGAAAATAAAAATAAAATAAAAACAGATAGACAAGATGAATCACTTGGATCCGACTCGCCTTTAGTGTAACCTTTGATATTTTCCGCACTTTTGCACTTTTTAAGAGATTATCTTAGTTATAGTAGTAGACCCCTCTTTTGAAGGTGACGTTACCCTCAACCTAGTAGTTTGAGTCAGCAAGGATACAATCCTAAATGGTTGGAATATTGAAAGATAATAAATTAAGTTATTAAAGCGTAATGGGGTAGGCCCCTCTTTTGAAGGTGACGTTACCCTTGGCTAAGTGGTTTGAGTCAGTAGGGATACAATCCCAAGTAGCCTGGTTAATGTATTAATTGTAGTTTACATATGAGGGGATTAAGCCATTCGCAACCCTGCCATCCAATACCAGTGGGTATTGAAGGAGGTCCTAGTAAGCTTGACTCAGGTCCTTGCAGGATCTATACACTGAACAAGGTAAGAACCTTACCAAACTATTCCCTTAACCCCCGACCAGGTAGCCAACATTTCTCTATACAGATCGTAGAGATATGAATGGTGTAAATCTTTTATTTTATATAGACAGTAAAATAACACCAAGACACCACGGACAAATAATAAGGAAGTTTCACCTTCAACATAAGAAACTAGTT